>VZRX01023792.1:0-10566 GCA_013398075.1 Notiomystis cincta
AAGCTGCCGCGGCGCTTGGTGCAGGTGCCGGCCATGAGCAAGCGCAAAGCTCCGCAGGAGAGCCCCAACGAGGGCATCACCGACTTCCTCACCGGTACGTGTGCGCTCTCGCTCGGTGTCGTGGGTGGGACGGGCCGCGGACCGGTTGCTCTCACCGCGGTTCTTCCGCAGAACTGGCCAACTACGAGCGCAACGTGAACCGGGCCATTCACAAGTACAACGCGTACAGGTACCGCCTTCCTCCCGCCGCGCCCCCGCCCCGCGGCCCGGCCCGCTCGGGCGCTGACCGGCCCTGTTCCGCAGGAAAGCGGCCTCGGTCATTTCTCGGTATCCCAGCAAGATACAGAGCGGGGCTGAAGCCAAGAAGCTGGTAGGTGCTCGTTCCCGGGTTGCTGGCGGGAGGATCTGGGGCAGCCGGAGCGGGGACGAGGTGCTGGAGGTTCCTGAGAAGTGTAGGGGCAGCCCCGCCTCTGCCAGCGCGTCTTTCCGGTACCCGAGTCAGAGTTCGGGGACGGGGACGAGGTGGGGCTGCTGTGGGGGTTTCAGACTTGGAACTGGGCATCCCATCTGAGTTTCTGCCTGTAAAAATATCTTTCCCTTTCCCTCTCTTACTCCTTCGTTAATTCAGAGATCTTGAGCAGTAAAAATCAAAGTCTTCTTCAAAATTATTGCTTCGGGGAAACTTGATACAGCCCTTGAATTACAGTGTTTATGCCGTTTATATTGTATTCTTGAATTCTTGTGCTCTTTTATGGTCCAATATTTTATTGTGGTCTTGAGTGCCCCATAGTTCTTTCTGGACTCTCAATTCTAGGGATTTTTCCTCGCTTCCCACATATAATGACTTCAGGTGATTTTGAAGTTAACTTGTTCATACTCACCCCCCAATATTTAGGATGGAGTAGGTGCTAAAATAGCAGAGAAGATAGATGAGTTCTTATCCACTGGAAAACTACGCAAATTGGAAAAGGTGGGTTTCTTTCTCTTGTTCTGTGTTTCTCAATAGTTGCTTGTCTTGATAACTTGCAAATCTGCCTGACTGCTTTGCACGTTTCTGTTGTTGTCCCTGGAGAGTCTTAGGAGCAGTGAACACAGGGTGTATGGTAAACAGAAATCAAGGATTGAGAAGCTCAGCCAAAGCCTCAAAACTGTCTATGAAACTATTTTAGCCTACATAATCAACATGGGCAGGTCTTCTGTCCGAAGTGGAATTCTGTCTCTGGAAGGCTGTGGAGCTTTGTGCTTTAGGCCTGCTGCACCTTAGCATGGATAGTCGTGTGGTTTTCAGGCTAGTTACATGTGGCATTGTTGTGATACACCCTCCTACCCTTGGTACTTTGCAGTGACTTACAGTGAATCTCCAAAGTCTGACTAAGCTGTTCTATCTTCTTGAGGCTTTTATATGTTTGTTTATTGCAAATGGAGTAAAGAAGGATTTGGGTTGCATTGTTTTGTTTTTGCAGATTCGACAAGATGATACAAGTGCTTCTATCAATCTCCTGACACGAGTCACTGGCATTGGGTAAAAGTTTCTTGGGGTGTTTTTTGGTTTTTTTCCCTTCTCCTATTAATTTGATAGACTTATGAGAAGAATTTGGATGATTGCAAATAATGAAGAGAATGAGCCTGAGCTGATGATGTCATGCCCACACTGACACACTGTAGTCATGATTACAAGATTGACTGAGACAAAAGGGTATAGAATCATCAATTACAGACTTTGTGGTACAGAAGTGGAAGTGGGAAGCTCCTGGGTAAAGGTTAAGAGGGGACAGAGAGAGATGCGGGTCAAGAATGGAACCGTGCAAGTCCAACAAAAGTGGAAGTGAGAATCTCAGGGGTTTTGTAAAAGGAAAAGCAGAGCCTTGAAGCAGGCAACAAAAAAACAAGCAAACAAAAAAAGCCCATCAAGACTCTGCTGAAATGTTATCATGCCCTTGGTATTATTGTCTGAAGCAATATTGCCTCTCTGGTGTGATTTATTTAATTTTTTACACTTATACATCACTGTATAGTTACGTCAGTGCTAAAAAATATGCAGGCCAAGCTTTGGATCTCTGCTGACTGAAAGCTTAAACTGAAAAAGAGTGTGCTGAAAAGATGTAAGCATCACAGGCAACCTCAGTCTCGGCATTTAAGAACCTGGAAAGTTATAAGGAATCCTAATGTCCTATTCAGTTTTGTAAGATTCTTGCTGTTCCTGATGCCAGATTGCCTTGTCTCTTGGCAGTCCTGCTGCTGCTAGGAAGTTTGTCGAGGAAGGAATTAAGACTTTAGAAGGTAAGTGTAAATTTGAGGCCTCAGTTTACACTCCAGTAATCGTTTTTTCTGTCAAGCTGCCTCTTCTTCAGTGGTACTGTGGTGGCATATATACCCTAGGCTTTGAGGAAGATATGTAAGATGTTAAAGCTAGTATACAGGCTTAAGGAATTACATACATAACCAAAGTAGAGTATGTGCAGGTTACATGGAAGGTAACAAAGATTTTGGCTCTTTGGTGGTCTATTGAGTCTTTATTGAAAGTTCTCTGTGCATTTGTGGTCATCCTATCAGCTGTTGTGTAGGTCATTTGAAATTCCCTCCTTTGAGGTTGTATTGTTATTATATATTCTTTGCGTGCATCGTCTTTGCATTGGTGGAAACTTACTGTAAGATTTTTAGTCCTCAGTTAACTATTTTGTTTGGGGTTTTTTTTTCTAGATCTAAGAAAAATTGAGCACAAGCTGACCCATCACCAGCGAATTGGGTTGAAGTAAGTTTTCTTGGGTACAAGTGCTTGGCATTTTTAATGACTCCTTCAGACACGAGGATGTAATGTAAGGTTACACAGGCCAAGTAAGGTTCTCTTCTCTCTGTGCTCTACATGCTTTTCAGCAGTTATTTAGCACTTTTGTTTCATTGGGGTTGAAAGGCTTAGTCTCTGTTCAGAAGGAAGTTAACATCAACTGACTTCCTCAGTTAGCTCATGGAGAATCACTTTAGCAACGCTGTGATGTTGTTTCTTTGTAATCTGCATAGAAGTGGCCCAGGCTGTTCTTTTGTTATGTGCTGTGAACAAGGTAAGACCTTTGCATGTCTGAACTTGAAAATGCTGTGCAGAATGTGTTTGTCCCTCAGTATTCATCAGCTTGAATGCTGCTTCTTGAATGTCTGTTCAGTGTGCTACTTCTGGAAGAGCTATAGCTGTTTGTCAGAAACTGTAAGTGAACTAAATAAAACCAAATGGTGTTTCACTTGGCCACTTTTTCTCCAGAGTCAAGCAGCATGCTGACAATCTGATTTTTACAGTAGAAGGCAAATATATCTGGAGGTGTATTTGAGTCAGGAGCTTCCATTTTAGCTCTTTCCAAGGTAGATCACCTCTGGCCATGGGTAAGGGACCTGTTCCTCCTGCTCCCTGGTGGGCTGAGTTTTGTTGGGAACCTTTTGTATTTTCAGAGGGCTATGTAAATATTAAGCAATTGGTTATATGGTAATACTACTCCCACATCATAGCAGCTCTTTGTATACAGCAGAAATACTGAAACCATGTTCTGAGCATTGGCAAACTCGCAGTTGGGAATTTTTACTGTCGCCTCACAAGATGTTTGATGAGAGTCATGAGCTTTTTGGGATGTGACAGTAGTATGAGTTGGTATTCTTTCCTCTGATATACATTTAATTGACTAAAATGTTAAGATGCTGCCCCTGCCACTCTTTCAGATACTTTTATTTTTATATTTGCAGATATTTTGAAGATTTTGAGAAAAGAATCCCAAGGGAAGAAATGCTGCAAATGCAGGTAAGAATCTCTTTGTTAAGAATGTGAGGTAGTGATGGCCAGGGAATGACTGACACCTCTAAACATGCCTCTTTCGTTTTTACATAGGAAATTGTGCTGAAAGAGATAAAGAAGCTGGACCCAAACTATATTGCTACAGTCTGTGGCAGTTTTAGGCGAGGTCAGTACTCTTCGATCTTGGTATCTTTATTTTGGGATAATAAGCAAGACAAGTTACTATGTATGTTGTTCTTCTTAAGAGAATTTATGCTGGAATGTGGCCTTCCCTGTTAGTATTTGTCTTGTCTAGCTAGTTCAGTGATGAGACACCCACATAAATCCTTGCTTCTCCATCCTTCCCCCATAAAGAGTAGTATGTTGTAATGTGAATTGTTTGCTTTGTTTGTACATTAACAACATTTGTGCTTAATTGCTGTGGAGTACAGCAAGAAATTCTTGGATATTTTCTTAGATATGGGGAATATAAACTTTCTGATCAAAGAATAAGATTCTTTTGCTTTAAGATTACTTTTTTTGTTTTGCTAAAATCTCGAATACTGACCATTTTCTGCTAGAAAAACGTGTACAAGAAGAGGTAAGATGGATGTTCACCAACATTAGTATACTTTGCCACACACAGAAGGATTTTTCTTTGCTTCTTTCTTGCCTAGGTGCAGAGTCAAGCGGCGATATGGATGTTCTCCTGACCCATCCCAGTTTCACATCTGAATCATCCAAACAGGTGTGTTTCTCAGATGCTGTGGATCAATACTGTACATTGCATATAGTCTCAGACTTCTGTTGCAGCTTTTTGTGGTTTCATATTTACTGTAATATTAAACTCTTCTCTTGGATCACCATGTTTATTTTGAGGAGTTACAATTACTTTTCAGGTCCACATACTATGTTGTGTTTCTCTTGCAGAACTAGTCAATATGCTTATTTTTATCCTTCTCTCCTTTCCCTTCCTGTCACACACATCCCCCCACCCCCCTGAATTCATGTGCTTCTATAATGCAGAACTGTAAAGCTAGTTGGATTAAAGGTAGATTGAGTATTTCTTTATGTAGCCATAATCATTTAGATGATAGGAAACTGTCCTGCTGCCCTTGTAATCTTTTGGGACTAACTCTGAAGTAGTATTAATGACAAAGCTGAATTAGATTTGTCATTTCCAACTAAAGGCAATATCACATAAGGGTATTGGTGGAAATGGTTTTTATATTGCACAACTGTAATTTTATTAGCTTTTTCCCAATATTATTACTTTTTTTTTCCATTTGGATCAAATTTCACATAGAATAGTACATATAATTATGATGATGTCCTGTATTTATGTGAGTCTCTATCTAGTAAATAGGTAAGATATTCTTGTTATTTGTGAAGTAATTTCTTCTTTGTTATCATTGTTCCTAGTCAAAACTTCTGCGTCAGGTTGTAGAACAACTGGAAAAAGTCCGCTTTGTCACAGATATGCTGTCTAAAGGTGACACAAAATTTATGGTAAGAGCTTTTTTGGTGGTGAAGCATGTTGTGGGGGGATTACTCTTCCTGACAGAAGCTAGGAGGAATACAGGCTATATTGCTTGGACTGCTGGAATTGAGGGTGGTGTGTGTTTGCTTTTTTAATTCTCCCACTCACACCTCATAAGAACTTCCTGCAGTTAACTCTTAAGGGAATAACTTACGGTAAGATTTCAGCATTAGAAAGCGTACAGATGTTTGTGTAGTTTTGCACCTCACTGACATAACCTTCATCACGTAATGTCAGTTGTGTCTATATTGCTGGATGTTTCCTGGAACCTCAGCACAACATCACTTCTTCGGGTGCACCAGTGACCACTTCTGTAATTGTGTCCTCAGGATCCTGGAAATACTTAGCTTCATCTTGGAGCTATGTTTGTCCGATTTTGTCTAATATGTAATATACTTTTGTCTCCTTTTGTGTTTTTTTTTGCTGCAGAACAGATTTAATGGATAAGCTACTAGACTTAGGATATACTAGGGATTATGTGGGATACCTAAAGCAAGAAATGAATTACAAGAACATTAATTTTCTTAGATCCCATGCTGACAGTGCAGGGTTTTTTTTCGTTTCTTAACCTGCTGATATTTGTGCATACTGAAAAGTCTGATAATAATTAGGACAGGAAAACGAGGAGTCCTGTGATCCTTCCTGGTGCAATAAAAATTGAAGAAGCAGTTATAGGCTACATTGAACAACAGTTCTCATAACAGTGTATAATAGTGATTCACTGTATTCTGATATCTGACTGTTTTAGTAAAATATTTATTCAGTTCATCAAGGATTTAAATTTGCTTTACAGGGTGACTGAGGATTATTTAGAGGTTGTTTATGGGTGGGGAGGTAAAGATAGTTCTCAAATCTGTTTAATTTCATTTGAATTTCTCACTTGCCTTACTTCCTCACAGGGTGTCTGTCAGCTGCCAGATAAAGAAGATGGAACAGCTTATCCACATAGGAGAATTGATATCCGGTACACACATCAAAAACCCCCACCCAAATGCCTAATTTAACTGTCTGCTACAGAGTAGGCATTTGCATCAATTGTTGCATTCAAATCTCTACTTCCATGCTCAGAACACGGCTTTTATTAGGTTCCTAATGCCTTTGCAGTGTGGCAGCCACTGGACAACTGCTAGTAACTACAACAGGTTATTATCAGTAATGTCGTGTTTCAAATCATGACATTGTATTCAGATTTGGCATTGTGTCCTGTTTTGTCATCCTACTTTGACATTGATTCATGACAGGAGTGAGAGCACCATAACCAGGTAGTGGCTGAACACCAGTAACTTCTGTGTAAGGATAGATATGCTGAACTTTTTTTTGATATGCAGTTCCTTTCACTCTTGCATCTGGCTTGTGGGAAAATTAAATGTACAGAGTTGCAGAATGTAGACACATAAATACAAACTAAACCTGCAAGTGTCTGAATGACTGAATTCTAAATGGCTTGTAACTTCTTTATTATATATTTGTTCTAAGTCTGCGCTTCTACTTTTTATTCTAGGCTTATCCCGAAAGATCAGTATTACTGTGGTGTACTGTATTTCACAGGAAGTGATATATTCAATAAGAACATGAGAACTCATGCTCTGGAAATGGGCTTCACAATCAATGAATATACAATACGTCGCTTGGGTGTTACTGGTCAGTCTGGGCCTTTGCACAGAGTATTCTTTCTAGTTACACACTTCGTGTGATCTCCTTCAATTGGTTGAAGTGTTTCAGAAATACTTCTGATAAATGCTATAGTTTGTGAAATTTTTCACAATGTCCTTTTTGGTATTGGGCACCATTACAGCAAGAAGGGGCAACCTGCTTACATACAGGCAGCTCTGTGGCACGAAGTTACCTCTTTGGGTCACCTAATCTACTTAAAGTCTTACTGATTTGAAGACTTTTTCTGTGTCATGCACAGCACGTATTTAGTTTCCTACTCTTTTCACAGGGTATGTCAGGGTATGCCTTCAGTTGCTTTGTTTTGGAGGAGAGGTGACTATATATACCCACACACATTATAAATTTATTCATTAACTTATTTCCTTTGACACTAATAAGAATCAGTATGTAAACACTGAAAAATTCACAGAGGGTGGGGAGGTTGTTCTGGGTGGGTTTTTAGGTCTTCTAGCTACAGCAGTTTTGTCTGAATCTTGTAATGCATTTGGCATTTCCACCTTTCAAATAGCCTGTGTAATTTGCTTGCAGGAGTTGCTGGAGAGGCCCTGCCAGTAGAATGTGAAAAAGACATCTTTGACTATATCCAGTGGAAATACCGAGAGCCAAAGGATCGGAGTGAATAACTAACTGCTTGTCTAGGTTTGTAGCCTAGAGAGATGTTTTCATAGCTTCTTATGAACATGTGAAAGTGCATAGTCTTTCTTCGAATGTTACTGGAAAACCTGTATATTACTGATGTTTATGGCAAGTCCATGGCACTAGAACAGAGTGTGTAGTGAAGATAAATCCTGTGAGATTTAATTTTCATATAGTCACAGAATAATTTGAGTTGGTAGGGACCCCTAAATGTCATGTTGTCCGGTCCCCCTGCCTTGAGCAGGGCCATCTTTGACTAGATAGGATTGTTTACAGCCCAATCCAGTCTGATCTTGAATGTTTCCAGGGATGGGGCATCCAGCATCTCTCTTTGTATCTTATATATATATGTAGATACCAGAATGAAAAAGCAGTACTCCCAAAGAGTACCATTTTCAACTATGGTCTGTATCTCCTCACACCTATGTTAAGTGTCTTGGTGTAGTGCTGAAGCTCATGATGATTTGTTCCCATGCACTTACTTCTAAAATCTTTCAGTATGGGCTATATGCTAAGATGGCCATTCTCCTGTTGCATGTGGCCTGTGAATTTTGTTACCAGATACGTTGTACTACTATTGATTGCAGTGCTCTGCATTTTGTTCAGCTTGGTCTGATTAATTGATGCACTGCTACCACTCCTGTAGACTCAATCTGCTCTTTTTCATATGCAAACTTGTCAAATCTTATTTTATACCTCCCCTTTAATTGCTGGGAAAGGTAATGAGTATTTTGGATGTGAGAAGAGGTCTCTTCAAGAATGCATTACTAGTGGTATTTGGGACAGGGATTCTGTTGGTTAAAAACTTTTCAAAGTGATAAACTACTAGCTTCCATGTGTTACAGAGCATGAGCATGGAATGTATTGCTACTACTGTATTTGAATACCTTGTAGCAGTAAGGCAACTGTATTACAAAACTGCAAGCTTGAAAATATGAGACTATTTTGTACATAGTCAATTACTAACTATACAACACTTCTCTTAGTTTCTTAATGCTTAGGTTCTGTATTGGCATCTGTGAGGGCAGAGAAGATTTTGTATAGTCAGACTACTTAACCTGACCTGAATCATGAAACAGACATAATACTATTTCTTATTTTAATCTCACTTAAGCTGACAGAACAGCTACATTTTGAACTTGTTCTTATACAAGGAGAGTTGATCAATCTTATGAAGTAATGGAGATTATAGGATGACGCTCTTATTTACGCCTTTATTTTCTTCCATTTTTCTTGTTGGGAGTTTTAATTATTTTCTGGGAATGTAATGCATGCAGTAGTATGTAAGGTAACTAGAAGTTAACTTGGTGCTATGTGAAGTATTTTAATTCCTCATTGTAAATATATATATATATATAGTTGATATATTTCGTATTTTCTTCAGTAATCAGTAGGAATAAACAAATTGAATATTCCATCATGAATGTGTAATGGCATTTGATTATTTTATTAGCTGTAATTTTAGAAGATCAAAAAGCAGTAACACATGATTACCATGTTTACAAATGTTTCCTGGGCAGCACCCAGCATTACACTGATGCATTCTCCATCATCTTCAACAGATAGCCCAGAAGACTACTTTGTCTTGGGCCTTGAGACAGAATTTGTTGGCTTTGCAGTCTCTCTCCATAATAGTATTGTAATAAAATATCACTATACTTTGTTCATTAATTGCGTATGGGAGAACCAATCCATCCTTGAGTGGAAGAAATCTGTGTAGATAAGATACAAGGGAGTTTAGGGGTTAAGGATTGATTCATCCAGAGCCCCTTGTTAACAATGTATATCGCTGGTGCTTGTCAGAAGTAAGATGGGGGTTGATGTAGATTTATTGTAAAAAGGAGAGCAACCTGCCCTGGTCCCTGCTCTCCAAACCCCTGAAGCGGCTGGAACCAGGTTCATACTTGGGCCGAACCTAGAGAGCACGTGTGACAAGGAAAGGTAAAAAGTTCAACTGAGAGGAAGACTTCTTCCTTCATCTTTGAGACCCCGGCCCACGACCACCAGGATGCACTGCACAGGCGCAAATACCCTTTGAGCCCATTATAATATGAAGCGGGGACAGGTCATGAATATGTCTCGGCGCATTGGGAAGTCTGGTGCCTATGGAACACTTTAAAGGATAAATACAGAGAGAGGTGCTGCGGTCAGGGTGCGCCGTTGGTGGAGCAGGGACTCCCCGGCCGCCCAGCGCTGTTTTGTTACCGCTTGCTTAATAAATCAGCAAACTATAATTGACTTAGCCTCTGTCGATTATTTGAGACAAACTTACAACACTGTGAATTCTTCTATGCACAAAAAAAGGAAAAAAAAAAAGGCTTCTTCAGAGCGCTTGCTTGTTTTTTGTGAACTATTTAAACATACATTTTGTCTTTTTTTTTCTCTTTTTTCTCTCCCCACTCCCTATATCTCAGTCAACTGGCTTTTCTACACTTGATTTACTAGACTGCGGGATGTCTGGGAGGCAATAGCTGGGAACCTTGTGCTTATCACAGGGAATCTGTGTAATCTGCCACGTACTATACTCATTTGGGTGCATAGACAACCTTATTTATGTGCAGAGTAACAGTTCGGCTTTGTCAACAATACTGGCTGCACCATTCTGTCAGTGTTTGGTTTTGTCCCAGTTGCCAAAGTCTTCCTTTAAGATTAGGTGGGCCTGTCTCCTTCCTTCGATTCAGGCCTATAGTGGCCTTTACTAAGGGGTTTGTCTGAGCAGAAGCTCAAACGGGGCTAAAAATGAGCTAAGGAGGTTTGTTGGTAACGTAGGTGAAGGATTTGAGAGGACCTCATACCGACTCTGACAAGGCTGGGTGAAGCGGAGCTGCCCTGCAGTTCCGTAGGCGCGGGGGCTGCGGCACTGAATGCTCCGCAGGCCTCCTCCGTCCCTCCCAAGCACAAATTTGTACCGGCCGCCGAAATCGGGGGCGGCTCCGGCTGCCGTGCCACCTTCCGTCGCACC
>VZRX01023792.1:10594-65726 GCA_013398075.1 Notiomystis cincta
GGGACGCGGCCCGGCTCTGTCTCTTGAGACCTGGCGGCCGGGGGTCCTGCCAGCCGTTCCAGTTTCTCGGCCAGGAGGGACGAACTTGTGGGGTGGCTGTGAGCGAGTGTTCCCACGGCGCCAGCATTTCGCCAGGCAGAGGCAGAGGCGGCGGAGCGCGCCCGCTCCGTTACCGGTTGCGTAACGCAGGCAGTGCCGAGGCGGCGGCGGGGGCGGCGCTCGCGCTCTCGGGGCCGCGCAGGCGGCGTCCCCCCGACTCCGCCGCCAGAGGTGGCTGGCAGAGGTACTCAGGGGCAAGGTTCCGCCGCATCCGTCAGGAAACAGGAAACCGGCCTCCCGGTTATTGTTACTTCTTGTGCAGGATTTCTTTGGCGGGAGTTGTTTAGGGGTTTTTTTGGTCGGTTGGGTTTTTTTGGGGTTTGGGGTTTTTTTTTTTTGCTTGGTTGGTTTTGGTTTTTTACACTTATCCCGCAGACCGATGCGTGTATTCTTGTGTTTCTTTTCCTGCTTCACACTGTTTTGACGGCTTTTGCCATTGCATCTGGTTGATTCAAATTTAATGTTAAGAGTTGTGAAACCGAGCTCTGTTCCTCTAGACAAGTCTGCTGTGCAAGTATAGCTGCTTGTTGTTAGCAAAGAATTTATGTGTTTCAGTATGGGCTAACCTCGAGGATCTCTTTTCTTAATCCGTTTAAATGCTTGCATAAAATTTAACAGACACATTTGAGTATGTAGAACACAGAAAATATAGCTCCATACTGTAAAGAGAGTGAACAGGCTCACAGTTTTCAAGATGTCTCAATAGCCTTATTAAAATGAGGTGTAAACACAACATGTGTTTACAACAGACTGTCACCCAAAAAAGTGAGATACCTGGCATGCTTTGGGTATGTTGGAAGTAAGCATTGTTTGTATCTTGCAGTGAAACAGGTTGAGAAGATGCTGAACAGGATGGTAAGGTCGTCCTTTACTTCAGGTGTTTTCAGTGAAGCTGCTGTGGAGAGCCCCAGGACTACTCAGTGCTCCTGTTGTTTGTCTCTCCAAAGCCCATACACATCTGTGCAGGGAGACAGAAAGACTTGAGAGACAGCTGGCAAAGCATGAAGGGGGTAGAGGAGTGGCATGTTTTCAGAAACTGGAGTGAGGGGGTATTATTTAAGCTCTTGTTTGATGTAAAAATCTCAATGTAATTTGAAAGTCCGAGTAGACTGATCTCTTTCAAACTCTGAATCGGTTAGTCCCAAGTCCCAGAGTGTGTTGTGGCTTACCATCAACCATTATGAAGCTTTCAAGTTGTGTGGTTTAGAGGCCAGCTACAAATCCATGATCATGGAGTGTTCCATAATGTTTCCATGGGCTCCCAATCCTCTAAACCCACAAGTATGTATAGAACCATAGATATCCCTGAATCGGAAGGAACCCACAAAGACCAGCAAGCCAGTGTACTGATAGATATATAGTGCAGGTCAGTTATTAACTCACTGAGCAGTGTTTGTATACTGTGCTATGTAAATTGCCAAGGTGCTTCATTTTAGGAAGGGTCGCTGTCTGAAAGCAGGACAGCAATGCTGCATTTGAGACAGGGAAACAGAACACCAGTAAGTGACTAAAATGGTGGAAGACAAGTGGTAACTTCAGTACTTCCACATGTTTTGCTCACATCATTACTTTTTAGATTAGTCTTTCAGTCTGGTATAAACAAATGGAGGATCAGAGATTTCTGGGTTTGGGTGTTGCAGAGAAGAATATGAACAAATGCATCAGCAGTAGGAATGGCAAAGAATTGCCCTTAAAATCAAATGAAAGGAGCATCTTCAATAGCTTTTCTGGAGCAGATGTGCCTTTACATTTTTACAAAGTTATTTTAGAAGAAGACTAATTTTCCACTTCAGAAGAGTTTTTCTACTTCTTTACTGTGGAGTTTCTGATGTAAAAACCCTAAATTGCTGTAACTAACAAAATGTATCACTAAGCTGTAATATTACATGCCTGTCCTTTGAGCTTTGTCCTCCAATGTAGGTGTAACAGTATTAGGAAATGTACCCATATTAACAAATCTAGGTTTTGCTGCTCTGTTTGTGCAGTGCAGAAATACTCACTGATGGCTACTGGATGGTGTACAGAGATGTCTCATATTTTTCACATCTCTGAAAAAGCTTTCTATGAAGTCACAAATGCAGTTGGAAGCAAGACCTGTTTTCCTTTGGGCTTAAGTGCTGACATTGTTTGCCACTTGGAGTCCCTTTGAGAATGGGTCCTGTCACAAAAGCAATGTTTCCTTGTTATCAGAACAGCAATAAGTCTCCCATGAGTTCTTTTTGCAGTGTAAGACTGAGGCCAGCATACGTAGTTGAAGGTAATACCTGGGGTTCAGTGATTCTAAATGATGGATTTGCTTTCATAACTTCTTAGAATCGAAGCATGTTTTTGACAGAGCAACAATGATACAAGGATGAGTCTGATGAACATTCTTCAAAGATCTGACAGTTCTGTATTGGTGATGTACTCAAAGACTACTAATCATAGAGATTTATAGAGATTATAAATGCTTTGGATATAGTTTAGATTTTATGCTGTTACAGCTAAGATTCTTACAGCTTCCCATATGTTTCAGATCCAATGGCTATCCCACCAGCATACAGTGATTTGGGAAAGTCTGCCAGGGATGTATTCAATAAGGGATATGGTAAGTAAGATGATGATGGTCTGATCACCTTTCGTATTTTTTCCTTAGGCATCTTGAAAATGCCAGTAAGAACATGAGTACTGCAGAGATTCCCTAATACCTTATGGCAGAAAATCAACAGAGACCTGGAGCATCTAGCTCCTTCTAATTCTGAACTTTGGACATGTGTTATGTTATGCCACTGCAGTGGCAAAGATTTCTTGGGGAAGGGTACAAGTTTGATCTAAATATGCTGTCCAGAACAGTCTCTGAAAAATGCTGCACCCTTTTTTTACCTTCTGGGGGTTTTTTTTCTATTTAGAGTAATTAAATCAGGGATACTGATGTAGATTGCCATAGGAGACCATGTGTGGCAATAAACAGATTCCTGAAGCAGAGTGATCTTTATGTTAATCAGAATAACCTATTATTAAAGCTGGAGTACAAATATTTTCACAGTATTTGCATTTGTCCCTTTTCTGGAGACAGTACTAGAAAGTGTTGACTTTTAAAAAATCTGATTATATGTGTAATAAAGATTTCATTTGTAGCCCAAATCCATATGTTACATAAAACTAAAATGCACTGTGGTCTGGTCTCTCTCACCGTGTAGTTCAGGCTTTGCTAAAAATCAACTCAAGTTCCGTGCTTTAGTGTCAGTTACTTCAAGCTTTTCTACTTTGTGCAAGAGCCCTAGATTCAGAGCAGACAGAAAAGGAAGAAAGCAATAGTACTTATATGCATGGCACTGATTGAAGTAAGTAGAATCGTACATTTTTTGGAGTAGAGGAAAAGAAAATTTTCCTGCCCTGCAGTCAGAAATACAAACGTAAACTAAGTAAATCAGAAGAGATGGTTAACTGTATTGATGGCTCCCAGACTGCAAGTGGCTAGAGATGGTGGAGATACTTGATTACTGGTATCTGTTTTGACTATAAATTATGAGGTCATTTACTTTGAGTTGTCAAAATTCCTTCAATCATTCTTCTCATAATCCTTGTAACCATCAGTATGATCAACAACTGTTTAAACATGAAAATAGGCTGTTCCAGGTCAGTGTACTCTACCTGGCATGCTTTGGGTATGTTGGAAGTAAGCATTGTTTGTATCTTGCAGTGAAACAGGTGCTGTGTGCTATTTTATTTTCAGGATTTGGAATGGTCAAGTTAGAGCTGAAGACCAAGTCTTCCAGTGGGGTGGTAAGTACTGGGGGCTTTCAACATCACGGTCATGGCAATGAAAGGACAAATTCCTGAACTGGTAACAAGTATTAACTTCCTAGCAGGTGTTGCTTCTAAAACTGAGATAAAACTAGCCGACTGAGATATTTCTACAATAGCGTGTAGCTGATGTATCAGTACTTCTTTTCCTGTGGCATGCAAGAATTTTCACACATCTTGTTGTTACTTTCCTCCCTGTTCCATTGACACATCTGAAACATAAGTTTCTTCACCTTATATAGCTGTCATTTCTACTTATGAATGCAATTGAGTTTCCCTGCTATTACTGATTTTCATAGGATTTTTAGTCCAGAGGACATTTATCCAAAAGGTCAAGGGGCAAATGAGCAGCAGACTTTAACTTAACCACGTTTCCACTCATTTCCACTGTGCTTAAAATTCAAGACTTACTTAAAACTGAAAACGGTCCTTCTGCAGTACCCTATATGCAGAATTTGAGAGCTTAAGTAAGCTTTAGATTCCAAGTAACAAGAATATTCTGTGATTCCCATTTTAATGATGGGGAAGTGGAGCTTCCTTGGAATTTCACAGGAGGGTTGGCAAAAGGAGGAATGGGTGTCATAATTTTGATCTTTAACCACAGGCATATATTGTTTACTAGATAATATTTTTCTTACGCTGACGTTGAGTTTTGCACGTCTTACCACTCAATGCTGTTCTGATTGGTAAGATGAGCTGTTTTTCAGCCTACTTCCTAACTCTGTTTACCACAGCTCCCTCATTTTCCTGCATTCTTACCATGCAAATGGTATAAGTCCTTACTTTTGTATTACTGTTTTCTGTCTCAATTGAGCTTTTGATGATTACTTGCACTGTGTGCCAGGAACGTGTGGGCACGAGGAACTATGTGGTCTCCAAACTCTGGCTGCCTCTGCTTACTGACATCTCTTGATAGGCAATTTTCCTGGCTGGAAACTTTGCCAGCTGGAAGTTTTGATTCTGAAATAATATGCTAATAGTTAATTATTCTGTCTTCTGACTGTGATGGAACAGGTAAAACTGTGTTAAGTTCTAAAATGGGGCTTTTTCTTTTCCATGCAATTTTCATTGGATATTTATCCAGTTGGTAAGAATAGTGACTGTTTTGTTGGCTCTTTATTGCTTTATCTGACAAGACTTTCTGTGCTGCATACTGTCATTTGTAAACTGTTGAATTGTTTTCAGTTGTGTTATTATTCATGTTGTGCAGTTTGACTGTGTCTATAGCTCTAAATCTGCTGTATGATCCATGTATGTAAAGCCATTTGCAATCTTTGTCCAACAGTCCACAACAAGAACACTGTAAAAACAGCAAGAGGGAAAAATGAGATAGATACAGTATTGGTACAGTTGCCTGTTGCTTCAGGTTTTGAGCTTCTTAGCATTTCTGATGAGGATTCTGATGCAACAAGACAGAGTTTTGGGGATGGAGATGAAGTTAGGAACAACGCATGAGATCCAATTAATGGATACTAATAGTACTCTGATTGTTACAACAAAAACATTTGGTTGTTTTTCCTGTGGACTTAGAAAACTGTAAACTTGGAAAACCACAATGATAATGTCTATTGATTATAATTGTTTCATAGATTGCAAGTGGTTTTGCCTACTAAGTGCATGGCATTCCTGTAGACACCGGGCACCATAAAATAGAAGGACAATGAGAAGCTGCACTTACCTGCTGATGCAGATTGGCATATGACATGGAGCCAGAATGAGTTTGAGTTTTTTCAGCTACAAAAAAATTCAAGAAATGATGGTATGGTGAGATTTCTCTGGTTTCCACAGATAAAGACTGACGGCAGCAGACTTCTGTCTCTGTGGCTTCTGCTTCCAGAAGCAGATTGAGTTCTTGACACGTGACAGAATGCTTTGGCTTTTGATCATGACAATGCAGGGGTTTTTATTTCCTTTGGCTTGGAGACAAGTGTTTACAATCTGTCCTTTGCTTGATCTGAAAAAGAAACCAAGCTTTTTTAATCAGTTGCCTGCTCTATGATTAGAAGAAAGTTACTTCTGAATTCTGATGCAGGTTTGAAATGTCTTTACACTGAATTTGTGGAAGTGCCATTAGAACACTGTATAGCAATTACATCTTAAAGGGCAGTCTTAATACATCCTGACTTCTGCCACATGTTTTTGTTAGCTGGCTAGATGTGTTATAGTAACTGCTGTGCTGTTGCAATAGTGCATTAGCTTAAGTAAGTGTTCCCCCCTGCTCCAGCAATGTCCCTCACCGCCCCAAACTGTGTGTAAGGAATGTGGCCTGGCTCCCTAGCACTTTGCAGCCATTTAAAGACAGTCTTTGTATCCTTGTATGCTCGGCAAAGTTCAGAATTGTAAAAGTAATGTACACAGCATCCAGGAATACAATCCTGGACTGAGAAGGATCTGTAAAACCAGGGTTCCAAAGCTTGAATATGTTGGCAGTGGATCCTGCCGTCTCTTCCGCGCTGTGTCTTTCAGCATTTAAACTTCGTAACTTGTAAATGTAGTGACAGGTTATTTGTCTTTCTTCGGGGGAAGTATTTGAGAGATGAGGATAACAAATGAGAGCAGTTCTCAGATGTTTCTTAAAACCTAACTCATACACCTTGAGCTTACTACTGCAGCAATATGCCTATTCACTGTTTAACAGCCACCTGTGCATGAAACACTGAGCAGACTTCTCTTGAGCTATTCCAGGAGAGATGTATATTGAGACTTCAAGTCCACGGAATAACAGGCAGCTCTGAAGTGTGGAGGAACTGGCCAAATAGCAGGTTACAAAATACATGTTACACAAAATTCAAAGTTGTTGGTTCCATTACACTATTCATTGAAGGACCAGCCTGACAGAGAGATGTCAGTGTGCTGTGGGGGTCAGGTTACTTTCTAATACATAAACAAGAAAAAGTCTACAATTTGAAGGTGCCTTATGAAGGATGACAGCTTCTGAAGTGGAGTTACTGGCTGAGGTAATAGAAGAGAAGTTGTGGGGGAAGGTACTAAAGTCATCACCACAGTATATGGAATGTCTAAAGGACAATAGTATAAATGGTAGGGGGAACCACAATGTTAGGGTGCAATAGTCAGTGTGAAAAAGCATCAGTTCTCCAGAAGATATTTTCACTGCTGAAACATGGGGAATACACGAGATGTTTGAAGAAATCTGAGAAAAAACTCTTTTTTCTTCTTTTTTCTATTAATCTAAAAGTGTAACTTGAATGTAAGATTGCTTTTCCTAATGGGGAGCAGATTTCCAGGGCTGCAACAATCAGGACAGTACTAGTAAGATGATAAAGGGAATTAGAGGAGATTGTGAAGAAAAATCCAGGAATATATACAGCTTTGTATCCCAAAAGCAAGTATCTTTTTATATCTGGGTATGGATTCATGTGAAGGTACAGAGCAAATTGTGGAATGTTGAAATAGCTGCCACTTTGGCAGAAAAAAAGAAGTCAGAAAAAGGATTTTTTGACTGATAAGCTTGGGGAAAAGCATGGTGAAGTTAAGATGGGGAGGAGCAAGTAATCAAACCCCCATGATGAAAACTAAATGAAAGGTGTCAGATCTTTTTGTAATAGATCTTTTGCCAACCTAGGCAATTTCCAATGCTCTATCAGTACACCTCAATAAAAGAAATACTCAGAGATGCCAGAAGGAGTAGCATTTTGTGACACAAAAGAAATTATTTTAGGTGGGGCTAGGGAAGAGGACAATGATTTTGAGGGTTCTGTCAAAAGGCCTAAGGGTGTGAGTGCTGGCATTTGACAAGTAGAAAAACAGTGTAATTAAATATAAAGAGTGCTGAAACTCGTGAGCCTGTGATTAGCTCAATTGATTAGAGCATGGTGCTAGTAATGTCAAGGGGGTTTGATCTCCATATGGGCCATTCACATAAGAATTGGACTTGATGATCCTTCTGGGTCCCTTCCACCTCAGACTATTTTGTGATTCTGTGATACTGTGCTCTTGACAGGAATTCAGTGCAACTGGTTCTTCCAACTTGGACACAGGCAAGGCTTCAGGCAGTCTAGAGACCAAATATAAGTTCAAAGACCATGGACTTACGTTCACCCAGAAGTGGAACTCAGATAACACACTGGGAACAGAAGTTTCTGTGGAGGATCAGGTAAGACCAAGTAGATACTTTGGAAATGTTTCTGCAACTGGTATGAGAAAGTATTGAGTTGAACAGAAAACACTGGAGAATGAAAATTGCACAAAAGTATCTGGAGTATTAAAAGAAGTTATATATATTGTTATATATATTTGCAGAACACACAGGTTGGGAGTAGGGAGTGCCAGCACTCTCAGACCCATGTGCTGCTAGGTAATGATTTGGAGGTATATTACCTAGCAGCAATGAAATGTTACAGGTGTGTGGAATTACCTAGCTGTTTGAATGAACCTAACTATGTGGAACTGTCACTGCTGCAGTCAGGTAGGGAAACCANTATCAGTACACCTCAATAAAAGAAATACTCAGAGATGCCAGAAGGAGTAGCATTTTGTGACACAAAAGAAATTATTTTAGGTGGGGCTAGGGAAGAGGACAATGATTTTGAGGGTTCTGTCAAAAGGCCTAAGGGTGTGAGTGCTGGCATTTGACAAGTAGAAAAACAGTGTAATTAAATATAAAGAGTGCTGAAACTCGTGAGCCTGTGATTAGCTCAATTGATTAGAGCATGGTGCTAGTAATGTCAAGGGGGTTTGATCTCCATATGGGCCATTCACATAAGAATTGGACTTGATGATCCTTCTGGGTCCCTTCCACCTCAGACTATTTTGTGATTCTGTGATACTGTGCTCTTGACAGGAATTCAGTGCAACTGGTTCTTCCAACTTGGACACAGGCAAGGCTTCAGGCAGTCTAGAGACCAAATATAAGTTCAAAGACCATGGACTTACGTTCACCCAGAAGTGGAACTCAGATAACACACTGGGAACAGAAGTTTCTGTGGAGGATCAGGTAAGACCAAGTAGATACTTTGGAAATGTTTCTGCAACTGGTATGAGAAAGTATTGAGTTGAACAGAAAACACTGGAGAATGAAAATTGCACAAAAGTATCTGGAGTATTAAAAGAAGTTATATATATTGTTATATATATTTGCAGAACACACAGGTTGGGAGTAGGGAGTGCCAGCACTCTCAGACCCATGTGCTGCTAGGTAATGATTTGGAGGTATATTACCTAGCAGCAATGAAATGTTACAGGTGTGTGGAATTACCTAGCTGTTTGAATGAACCTAACTATGTGGAACTGTCACTGCTGCAGTCAGGTAGGGAAACCAAAGATGAATCTCATAATTTTAAGTGCTTTAATGTATAAGGACTCAATTTTGGCTACCTTAAGATTGAATATATTTCGTAGGGTTGAAGATGAGATTTTGCAGCTTGGCACTGCTTACACAAAGAGTTGCTAGTATACAGCACTCTCAAAACACAGTTCTTTTTGACACTATAGGTTTATGCCTTTCACTTAATGCCTCAAGTATAAGGTAATGTTGCCAAAGATAGTAAAAATTCTGTGATGTCACCTGCCATGTATGGCTATTCATGTTTGTACTTTTACCTGTGCTTTAAAAATGGAAAATGCTGTCTAGCTCATAACAAAGGTGGGGGAAAATGAGACAAGTATATGCTTTGTCCTGTGAAGAAGTACTGTCTCTTAACAGAATATCTGTAGATTATGAGATTTTTGAGCTAGTGTATGGATTGTTTGAACTATAAAGAATAAACAGACATTAACTGAGTAGTTTTCTTTCTGTCATTATTCTCTGAATAATTTTCTTGTCAGCACTAGATGTGTTACCTTCCTGTAAGTAAAAACATACCTAAAGTCTGTGCTGTTAAAGGGCTTCATTGTGGGAAGAAAAAGTCCTATTTAGTCCTTCATCATGCAGCATCTTCAGATTTTGTTGTAAATCATGAGGGAGACATTATGATAGTATTTTGTTTTCTCTTTAGACAGGAAATAGAGTTGTAGTAGTGGAATATAACATTATGTTTCAACTGATTTTTGAGCAGATGTCTGTTTTTCTTTGCAGATGGCTGAAGGGCTGAAGGTGGCTATTGACACTACATTTGTACCAAACACAGGGTAAACATTTTCTCTTACCTTTATCTAAGGAATGGTAGAATTTCCTATAACTTCTAAAAATACTTACTCTGCTCATGCTATAAATGTTCATGATTTGTTGGAGTAGATGCTGCAGTCACTGTAGAATCTTCTACAGGTAGTGCATAATACTTAACTCAGAAGGACAAGGTCTACTAGAAAGCATTCTTCAGCTTTTTGGCCAGTGGCAAATTTACTGTTTTGCAGTAGGTAGTAGATCTCTAACTCTCCCCTTAAGCACCTAGGTCTTCATGCTGTTGACAGTCCTAATGTTGTCAACTCAGTAAACCAGTTGGGGTTTTTTTGCTGATGCTTTTGGTCAGATATCTGTGCACAGTTGAATGAGGAGGTAGAATGGGCAGTGCAGTAGCACTTAGTTGCCTTTTTCAATTCTCATTTACTTAATTTTAGCACGTTGTAGAGCAAAGGTGGGGTGTTTATGTCTGAATAATGCACAAAGCTTGAGACTGCTTTGCAAATAATGACTGGTATTTATTTACTGTTGGGGAGAGCCTGTTAGAAGAATCTTGAGTTTGAAATACTGCTTGGATACAAGGAGTTAGAAGGTAAGTCAAAAATGAGACCCCAGGCTTAGGTGTGAGCGACAGGCAGCACAGGTGTTCTGCTGTGTCATGAGTGGAAGAGAAAGGAGGCTGGGGAGAGAATTAAAGAGGTGGTAAAGTTTAGTTATAGTTGTGTTTGAATTGGTAGCAAAACCAACAGAGACGTGCATTGGAGAGAGGAGGAGGTATCACAAGAGGGACAGAAAAAGGATGACTAAGTGAACGATGTCTGGAGGATGAAGAAATTTGGTTTTGGTAGAGGAGACTGGTACCCAGCAGTGAAGAAATGAAAGCAAGCACTGCACAAGGAAGGAACAGTGGTGAGAACAACCAAACAGACAAGAATTCATTGAAAGACAGCTGTTGCTGCAGGTTTATGGATGCCCCTGAAAGAAACTGATGATGCCATAATGCATTACACTTGCAGAGAAAACAAACTGAAACCAGATGGATTATAAAGCATTAAGGAGAAACATTTTGTCTTGTTTGCTTCTTGGGGATTGTAGGGAGTTTGAGGTGGTAGGAGGAAAAGTGGCACCATGTGAATATAGGTAACACCATTATCCTTATCCTGTGCCCTCTTCAGCAGCAGTTGAGTTTTGAGTAGGCATTACAGTAGTTTCATTAACTGGCCTTAAGGCCAGTTAATACCAGCATTAAACTACATATATTACATCCTTGTATACTACTGCAGATAAAATTCTCTCTACAGGAAGAAGAGTGGAAAGTTGAAGACCTCCTACAAAAGAGAATATGTACATCTAGGCTGCAGTGTAGACATTGATATCTCTGGACCAACTGTTTATGGCTGGGCAGTGTTGGGCTATGAAGGCTGGCTTGCTGGCTACCAGATGACTTTTGATACAGCCAAGTATAAGCTTTCACAAAATAATTTTGCCTTGGGATATAAGGCAGGAGACTTTCAGCTGACCACTAATGTGTAAGTATTACCTAAGCCTAGGAAAACATTATCATAGGAGCCAAACTATAGGAATAGTTAGCAGTAATGGCCTGAGGTCAAAGGTGGGTGAAGGGAAGGGGATGTTTATTTGTTCCCAGTTAATTTATATTCAGTGTTTTCATTTTCAGTACAATTAAAACAGGGGCAACTTCCCAACTCTTGGCTGTCCTGATACCTTGTTTCAGAATAATTTGGGGGTTAGTATAGCTAAGATGGTGATGTAAAGGCACTTCATATGTTAATTCGTAGTTCAAAGCTGTTAGCTTTAACTTCTGTTATGGCACAAGACAAAAGAACCTTCAGTTAAACTACTGTATCCTCTCCCCCTGTCCATCAGACAGAAAGTTTCTCCCTCAGAAATGCGCAAGGTGAAGGAGAGTGGCATATGTTGCATTGTGTTTGTTTCCAGCTGTCGTCTGTGTAGCTATAGTCTTGGCATTCAGATGGTCTGAGATGCTTTGAAGATGGTGTATTTAAACAACTATAATGCAACAACATTGTTTTCAGTCTTCCCATTCCCATAACTGAAGTCTCCTTTATGTGTTCCTGCACACTGACTTACTTGAGACAAGCAATCAGGTTATCTGGGTGGGTTTTTTTTTTTGTCAGAACCTCAAACTGTAGGTCTCTGGCTGTTGGAAAGTCTTGTTCCATTCTGCAGGTAAAACGTGTGTAGAAAATTAGGAACAGAAGTCTGCCACCCCCAGCTAGGAAGTAGTGAGCCTGGGTTCAGAAAGTACTGGATCTCTTTGTTCATTTTAGGGGATAATGATCAAATGATTGTGGGGAAGGGTTACTACACAAGGCAAGGCTTGACACACTTGCATCTATTACAAACAGGAATGATGGAACTGAGTTTGGTGGGTCTATTTATCAGAAGGTTAATAGTAAGGTTGAGACATCAGTCAATCTTGCATGGACTGCTGGCAGTAACAACACGCGTTTTGGTATTGCTGCAAGGTATCAACTGGATGAGAAGACTTCTGTTGTGGTAAGAATTTTGTTACAGAAATGAGTATTTCAAGCTCCACAAATACTGAGAATTCGTGTTATGAAGCAGTTGCTTTAACTAGTTACTGAGGAAGTATGGTAGATGGCAAACTGTGGCTTCTGTTATGTTCACATTTAAATTGGGACCTCATACGTCATACTTGTGAAATTACAGGAAAAAAAAGAACCTAAAATATAACTGTCCATAGTGAAATAGTCCAACTAGCGTGCTTGGAATAGTGTGCTGCAAAATGTATTTTAAAAGGTAATGAAAGAATGCAGTGTCCTTTTAATTCTTAAATCCATAATGTAAAACCTTATTATAGTTATAATGGTGGAAGTTCAGCTGAGCTTACAGCCTTCTTTCTAACAGTAAGTTAACCCTTGAAAGTCAGCTGACGGGTCTTCATACTAAGAACTGAAGTAGCAAGCATTTATGTTTCAAAACAACAATTAGTACATGACCATTGAATTAAAATTAAATACGAGAGATACTATTGTAAAGAGCTCAAAACTTAGTAATGCAAAAAGTAAGATTGCATGTTCATGTATTTATTGCTCATTAGAAGAAAAAAGAAAATCACTCCTGTGTGATGTGAACAAGACAGGCTCTGAGGGACTGTAGTAAGTAGCTCTTTAAATCCTTTAAAGACATAATAGAGGGGGCAGTGAAGAACAGTGTGGCATTTTGTGTAGGCAGAATCGGACCCTTTGCTTAAGCTGGAAACTCCTGAGAAAAGGAAAAGATTGGAACATGCTTCTAATGGTGTACAAGTAGCTGAAGAGTGTTAATGTGTAAGCCACCTTCTCAGGGCACTGGAACACTTCTGTATGAATGCTTAAACAGTTTATAAATACTGTGGTGGTTTCTTGTTCTGTTTTTTTTTCAGGCTAAAGTGAACAATGCCAGCCTCATTGGAATGGGCTACACTCATGCCCTCCGACCTGGTATGTAATTCTCACTTGTAGCAGCAAACAGTATTAAGTACCACACTAGGGTTTAATTCACTGTCATCTTAAGAACAGAATAGATGAACAAAGGAGCTGGAAGTTTTTATGCCGACTTAGAGAAGTAAAGGATGTGTTTGTACACGAGGTCCTGTAGCAACTAAGCCACATTAGTGAGGTCAAGTACCTGAGGGAGAGCACTGTACAGGGATCTCAGTGTATGATGGTTCTCATGACTTGCTTTTGTAGGTGTAAAGCTGACCGTCTCAGGCTTGATTGACGGCAAGAATTTCAATGGTGGAGGTCACAAAATTGGGCTGGGATTTGAGATGGAAGCTTAACACAGCTTTAAGTGAAACAACTGGTGGTGCTCTGGAAGATGAAGGAAAAGTGTGCCCAGTGCATTTCAGCCTTAATATTACTCTGAAAGTTGAAGAAGTGTGAACTTTCTACTCTTCCCAAGAATGACTTTAACCTGATGCTGAAGTCCAGAGTGTGCCAGCACAACAAAGGAAGACACTTGAAGGCATGCATGGAAGTTGTGATGTTTGTGCCACATTTCAGTTTCCTGTATTTTAAATCTGTTCAAAAAAAAAAAAATCCAACCTCTCCCCATTATTGTATTGCATTTTGCATGTCCTATACTTCACAGCCTTTTATAAAAGGAGGTCTCTGTGCTGTAGTGGAAATTTGGGGTTACATCAGAATGAAATAAATTGGTCACAGTCAGAATGTAAGGTTGGCGTGTCCTGACTCTCATCAAGGTTCCATTAAGCTGGGTTTTGGGTTGGGTTTTTTTTTTTCTTTTCATGCAACTTTATCTATTAACCATGCTTAATCTGCAAACACTTTGTTACATGATACCTGCACAATGAAGATTTCCTTCTGTGGTTTCTAAGATAATGTGCTTACACCTCTCATGTTTCAGAGACCTGCACAGTGAAAGCAGCTTTTTCCATTATAATGTTATTGAGGGCATCAAAAAGAGCAAACCAAAAGTTTACATGTTTTAGATAATTTCGTTCCCATACAGGAAACAAGT
Organism: Notiomystis cincta; assembly: GCA_013398075.1. NCBI lineage: Eukaryota > Metazoa > Chordata > Aves > Passeriformes > Notiomystidae > Notiomystis > Notiomystis cincta. Next base: position 25,089 of record VZRX01023792.1, read on the forward strand.
ATTAGGTAAGTACAACCATTACACTTAAAGAAAAAAAGTGCAAATCAGCAAAGTTAGGAAATTAAGTTCACAGTTCATTAGGAAGGTGAGATCTACCAGTGACTGGGTATACGTTGTTGTCCATTGTTCATCAGAAAGCTTAAAATGCAGCAAAACAGCCACAGGTGATGCCTAAGGGAAGATATATCAGGACAGACAGTATCTGCTGTCTTAAGGCACAATTAAGAACATTTTCCAAGCAGTTACAACAGGCATTCCCTACTGTACCTTTGTGAAAAAATGTCTGAGAAGTGGATACTAAAAGCTAGCCCATATGTATCACATAAGCAGTAGGTGATAATAGAAGGAGGCAGTTGAAATTCCCTTCTCAGAGGCAGCAGCTTTTCACAGTTGGCTTCCCAAGGTAGCATGGCTTCAGAGGCAACCAAAGTGATTTTACATCTGAGTTTGTTCTGGACTGTTTGTTTCTTCTACTGAAGCTGCAGCCAGCTCCAGTCTAGAGCCTAAAGAATAAATGAAGTTCAACACTAGCATAAAGGGAAAGCATGTTAAAACTTTTAAAAAATTTACTGTGAACAAGTTGATCAGTATAATTTCATGACGAGCCATGTGACTGCTCTCAAGGAAGCCCTTAACCTACTTGCACTCTCTAGTATTTTACTCTCTTTTTAATATTCTGCGTTATTACATTAAGCATCCCTGCCCACCATTGTACTGCCAACCCTATCATCCCAAATTTGTGTGCAGTTTCACAGTATTTTCATACAACACCCAAGTGCTTTGCCCCATCCTTTACTGTTCAGTGCAACAAGTTCCTAGCACATGGCTCCCAGTCTTGGCCACTAGGGCAGGTCAACCAGTAGATTATGAGGGAGCAGGTGCTTCCTAACTCTGCAGGTGCTACTCTCGTCCAAGAGTAAATTCAAACTTCAATTAGCTGTATTAGTGGTGGCAAAGTTGCACAAGCAGAACTTTGAAGCCGTGCACTTTCCCAGTCCATTTACAGAAGAATGAATACATTACCAAGAAACTTTGCTCTTGATCCTTCATTGTGTCATGCATCACGTTTTCTAGTTGGCTACAAAGTTTCTGAGATTCCAGCAGTAGCTCCTCACTGAAAGGGACAATTATTCCACTGTTAATTTCTAAGAGAGTTTAAAGAGATGCTGCTTCTATCATTAAGAAATATTTCTGGCAGATATGCTGCAGAACACTGAACTCCGTCAAGTCATAGACTTGTAATTCATACTGCAACTAAAATTTGGTGGCATCCCTTGATTTACTGGACAGGGGAAAGGAAATGTACTCCAGGCTGGATTGAGTTCTTATTATGTGGAACCACTGTTGCTAGAGAAAAAGCTGAGAACAGCGTATAAACTTAAGGATGGGGCAACATACAAATAAACAAACCAAGGTCTCATTCCAAGTGGTGACCCAGTTCATTTAAGCAAGCCAGAACTACACATGTTTGGTTACACAGCAGTCTCCTCAATGATACAGCTCAGCTACTATGACTTTACGTGACTGCTTCAACAGTTCTTATTGGCAGCATACTTCCAAGTGAGCCAAACCATCTCAGATTAAAGGAAAAAAACCAAAAAACTGAACCAAAATTACTGAGGCAGCGGGAAGTGAAGCTATGCATGATTCTACATTTTTCACATGGAAGATCTGCAAGCCCCAGGAAGTCTAAGTAAACCAAGACTGCTGACAATGCAAGCTGAACACAAAGTGTAAAATACGAGAAAGCCTGTGTGCCATTATTTCACAAAGCAGGAAGCTCAGCTTTATAGTGCTGGCAGTAGCAGCTGAAGAACTCCAGGCTTTGCCTCACCTTTTTCTTACAGATTCCGATAAACTGTATGATCCAGAAGGGACCTGCAGCAGCAGCTGACCCGAGTTACCAAGACGTGATGTGTTCATGCTCTCTGGACTGCCAGTAACAGGACCACGTACTTTACTCTGAAGAAAACACAGAATATTCAGAGTGCAATGATTTCCTCTAGTTTTCAGCAGCCATGAATATAAGACAACCTGGAACTTGGCTTTAATACTAATTCAAAATAAAGAAAAGAACCATAGGACACACTGAATTTACTATTATTTCAGTAATATGCTATGCTATGCTATGCTACAAACCATATTTTCGGGTTAAAGTGGAGTTCTTATTTTACTTACACAAGCAATTTTCAGTAAGTTCCACAGTTCTTTCTGTCGTTTCTCCTGAAGCCTAACAACTGTTTCCTCATCTTCACTCATCAAATTCATCACTTTCTCCACTCTGGGGAACAATTCCAATGCCTTCTGTTTGCAAACTACAGTTTTACTATTAAAAAAGTAAAAATTGATCAGATCACACGTGGGCTACTGCAGTAGGAGAACATTTCTAAAGTTATTTATTTCCTGTAACACTGCAAGATCTCATTAGCTGTATGCATTGAGTTTTAAGCCTTCTCTTTTGCTGGAAGAAAAAATGCCTTCTCTCAACTCTGAATAAAATCTACTAAACTCACCTGAGCTGAGCATAAATGACTCGAACTTTTTTTTCAAAGGTCTGGATTGCCTGTAGGAGCAGTCGTACTATTTCCTGGCTGTCACCACTTGTCCTCTGATCTGGAATGAGAGTCAGTATTACACAGAAAGGTAGGTTTATAGGACAGAATGAGAAGATTCTTAGTGGCTTGTTTCCACTACTGTTTCAATCCTGAAACATCCAAAGTTCAGGATATGCAAATTTGAGTGGGATGAATTACACTGAATTTTAGCCACCTTCTTCAAAATTTAAAGGACTTGAAAAGGAGAGTTGTGACTGTATCAAAGCAACAGCCATCTCCTTCATCCTTCCTACAAAGAAGCAGCAGCATATGTTTGTGGCAACAGCCTGCTCTGAGAAGAGCTCCAGAGGAGTTTGGAGAACAGCTTACAATGCACCAAGAAAGGAAGGCTGGCCTAGTGTGAAACTGACTCGCTGACTCCCTTCTCTAAAAAAAGGCAAGTCCAGGAGAATCCATGTGCATCTAGTGTCTGGGCAGGCCTAGAAGGCAGGTCGTTTTCTCAACGATCATTACTAAATCTCCAGAGTTACTATCCACACAAAGCAAGCTGACTTTGAGCTAAAGTGTCTTTTACCTCTTGGCTTCTCTCTCAGTCTTCGGTACAGTTCTCTGGCTTGATCTTCTCTAGAAAAAAAAAAAAAAAAGCAGGAAAAAACAACGGATTTCCAAAGAACCAAAATTAAGAACAAATAGTTTGAGAACTCAAATCTTTTCTATACCTGTCTGCCATTTCAGACCAATGACAGATGAATCAAAAACCATCTTTAGCATTACAGTCCTCCCAGTCCCCCATAATCTGGGTGGAAGAAACAGCCTTTTCATTGTTCTGTAGTGAGTAAGCTTAGCCAGAAACACTCCTGCATATGAAGCTCAAGGTAGTTCAACTCACAAATCCTCCAGTGTTCCTCCTTGCTTACGACCTAATGGGCTTCTCTGCAGGTCCACAATGTCTGTCTGCAGGGCCATCATCCTCTTCACTAACTGGTCCACATCATCCTCCTGAAAGCAGGGTAAAACGTAAGCAAGAGAACAGTCTCATACTTAGGAAGAACCAGTGTGAGTGGTAGTGTCTCTTTCTCTCATTCACATTTCTAAACACACTAGCAAGATGCAACAGCAGCCTTGGCCAAAGACAAATGAGAATATGAGTCATTTCAATTTAAGAAAATTAGGCTGGTGCTCGTGGATGAAACAACTTCTAAGACACTTCTGGGGTTTCCCCAAGATTTCTCTTTTCCCCCTAAGCCTTACAACAGAGTGAACTTCATGTAGTACCAGTAATGGACAAAAATGGTTCCACGCAAACCAAGGCAATGTGAAATCAGTCCAGACACATGGAGTTTCCATTTAGGGCAGGGGCAATGAAGAAAAAGGAGGAGAGGGAGAGGGATAATATTAACAAACCTCTTTTTCTTTATGATAAGCAGATTTAAATTTAAATTTAGATTTAAAAACATACCCGCCCACAAAGCTCCACAGCTTGCTCCATCTCTTTCCAGGCAAACAGCAGCTTCTCAGAAGCTACAGGAATCAAAGAAGAGTGACTGGCTTTCACAGGTTCACAGAGAAAGAGGTAGGTGTTTTTGTGAGGATAAGAGGCATGAAAAGACCTGTTTGCCAGATGCTATACTCACTAATTCCAAATTCAATCTGTTCTTTATACTTTTCCAGATCGATTTGGATGCTTGTTTTAAAGAAGTCCAGCTTTGCTTTCAGCTGCTGAGAAAGGGAGGCCATAGAATTCTTCATCTTCGAGAGGGTACTATTGTAACGCAACAGATTCATCCTGCATGGACAAGAAGATCCTATTAGCCTCTGGAACTAAAAATCCACCAGGCTTCCACTTACATCCAAAGTAGATACTTGAGACAGCAGTGAGGACAAATGCAGTTGTGCCAAAGGGCTAACTCTCAGCTTTTCATGAATTGCTTACAGCTCCAATCATGGGCTTCCCCATTCGGACAGGGCCCATTTCTGTCCTCCCTCTCACCCGAGCACAAAGACACAGACAGTATTCTAGAGAAACTGTCCCCGTACATGGCTGCTCGCTGCCCCTGCTGGAGCCGGTTACAGTCCTCTTTCAGCATCCGGATTGTGTGCCAGATCTGACCCCACACTTTCCGCAGCTGGAAAAAGTGGAGGTTCTTCTTCGGATCCTGAACTGAAAACAGAGGAGGTGGGGGAAAGGGAAATGCACATATTAACATGAAGCAAGAAATTAGTGTTATCACAAAACAGACCAAACATTACTCCTTTGAGGGGCATGTTACTGCCTGCAAAGCCTAGAGCTGGATAACCCCTGTGCAGTTCCCCCACTACATCAAAATATAGCAGTATATCAAAATCAAACAATTCCTTTTTTTCAGTGATTCTGATAAATTGAATGAATGACAGTCCATTTTACTGCTTCTTCAGCCCCAATATGCAAAAGGTCCCTCTACTCTTTGTACATGATACAGATCACAGCACTCCTCTCAATACAGACCCCCCCTTTACATTCATGCCAGAGAAAGTCCTTACGGATGCAGTCAACACTTTCTGGATGAGGACGCAAGGCCACCTGAGCCTCATAGGAAACTTTCTTGTTATCAAAGAGGAAGAGAAGTTCTGTGTCTGCAGCTGCGGTATCATTCACCTGCAAAGGATAGAAGACCCAAGTAGATTTTCTTATGAAAAGCAAGCCTTGGTAACACCATAAACAGAACAGTCTTCCTCAGCCAAACACAGAACACCAAAGGCAATAGGGTGCCTATGCTGCAACCACTGTTAGGTCTGTGTGGTTACCATGACAAACCACATGCCACAATAGCAGGGAGTGCTGTGATCCCAAAGTGAGAGCAGTGCCTGCTGATTCACTCAAAAGCAAGAAAAGGATTATCCAGACTCACCTTGCTATCAGCTGTATGTTTAGTGACCAGCTTCTGAGAAAACAATGCAAGTCCTGCTTCCTGCAGTAGCTCCTGGTCCTGTTCTGGAATTCCTGTATCTGACTGAATCCTGGCCTTCACACTCTGCAGAGTCTCTTCCTCTGTCACAGGGTAGGTGTGCACAGTTCCCGTAACCATGTTCAAAACATGAAGCAACTACAAGAAGAGTAGCATGGCATGAGAAAGGCTGAAGATACATTGGTCATGTTAGAGCAGAGATTGAGGAACTGAGACAATGACCACCAATAAACTGTTCAAAGCACTTGGCAAACTCACAAAGTCACTTTGCAGCTACTTCCTAACATTATAGCAAAGTTCTTGTCTTCCATCAAGTGGAAGAGAGGCCACATGGCAATTAAATAGCTTTGGTTGTAGAATCCTCTATCAGAATACGGAACTAAGCATGCACAGAACTTATTCACTACTCCCAACAAGCTAGGGGAGTATTTGTCCTCAAAGAAACAAGAGGAAAGGACTTGTCACCAACTGTCAGGAGACAGTTCTAAGAGTTTCTGCCTCACTCTTCCTCCTAAGTCTATGATTCAAGCCTCTCCTCTCATTGGCTACAGGCTCTCTGGAAAACTTTTCAGGGTAATACAGACCTATTGCTTACCTTCATGTTCAAAATGTCATCCAAAGCTTTGAAACACCCATTGGGTCCATATGTAGGATCTGTACCTCTCTGACGTGGGTGCCACATTAACATGAGTTGCAGCCATTTCTCCAGCCTCCCAGACAAAACACTGAGCAATAAAACCAGGAGGAAATGAGAAGAAGTAAAAGAGCATTTGCAGTAACCATATGGCCTGTTCTGTGTGGGAAGACTGATAAAACTCCCCCCTCCTCCCTCCAACACTCCACCTCTCCCCATCACAAATGCAGTGTTTAGAAGGCAGAAACCAAGATTCACAACTACACAAGTCTGACAAGTGACAAAACTACTGCCTGTGTCGTGTACTAAATTTATTCACAGATTAAGACAGTAAGGCATATAATATAAACTTGGTCCTTTTGCAGAAGAGTCAGTTTATCTCAGCATAGCAATTTCTAGTACTCACCTGTTTAGATTATTTGGGCAGGGCAAACTGCTGGAAAATCTGACTTCTCCAGATAAGTCTTCTGAAACAACAATATCCAGCTCACTCTTCTGACGCACTTTTGTATGCCTAATGTAAGCAAGTACAATGGTGAAATAATTGCCTGCCTTTCCCAGCCTGCATGTTAGTAGGCTCTTAAAGCTACTACTGACACATATAATACAGATGCCACTTTGGTTTCTGTTATCTGCCCTGCAGGAGTCAGCCCTTATCCCACAGAGCAAGTAACAGGAATGCTGAACTTGCTCAAGTAGGTCAAACTCCTGTGAAGGGGGTCAGTTTCCACAAGGGCAAGAAACATAGGGGTATTATGCTCAGAATCAAGGGACCACAGTTCTACTCCCTGCTTCTGGTCCCTGTAAACAGAAAAGTCACGTCATGCCCACTCATCATCCAGCCACGGCTCACTCACCATTGCACTGGCTGCCAGTTGGGTAGGAATGGTCGGAAGCCTGTAATGCACTCAAAGGCAAGTGTGCCAAAGCTCCAGTAATCCACTGTCACCGTATACTTCTGCTGTTCCAGCAGCTCTGGAGCCTGACACAGTTTACATACATGAGACAATGCCACCCAGCTCTTAGCTTTCTCTATCCCTTGACATGGCATTAACATTTGTACAAATGATTAAAGACATTACTGAATGCTGCCTTTCATGCGCTTTAAGACCCTCTCAGAATGAGCAGCAGAGGTTACTGGCACTCCTGCTTGTTTATAACAGACATAGCTAGCAGAAAACTCAGTGCCAGCAAAAAACAGTCACCTTTGCTAGCTTCAGCACCACAAACACACCCCATACCACGCAAGTACTTAATCCCAGCCCAAAGCTTAATAACTGTTAATTCTATCCCACTAGAAAGCAGTAGCTGCTCTTCTAGCTGAATTCCTTCCTTACCAAGTACTGCAGAGTCCCAACAAAGGATGTGCACAGGCTACCCTGATCCAACTCCTTAGCATAACCAAGGTCAATGATTTTGTGTATTAACTGAAACACACAACAGAGAATAAGAATGCTAGACTTAAGTCTTGTTAAAAGCACATCATACAGCAGAAATAAAAGGTTCAGCTCTTCAAAGCTATGCAGAAAAGGTGCCAGTGAAGAGACAGAAGTAGAAATGAGAGGCTACTGTAGATTCCTAAAACCACAATGAATTTGAAGGTGCCGTGGCACACTTAGCAGTTACAGATCTAGCTCCTTCAGATCTTCGGTCAATCAGTACAGTCTAGTTCTTTCCTTAATAGTTGAAAGTCAAAATGCCAGGTGTTAACAGATGTCTAATACAACATCTCAGCTGCACAAAGAATGCTATTCATCTCACACAGTGACCTGAGACAGGTATTATCCTGGGCCGAGGGCTTTTGCAGAGGGACCATGTAACTGCATGAAGCACATGCATGTTCCTCTTAAGCTTACTTGTCTGTGCAGATAGAGACAACTGGTTCCTGCTTACCCTTTGCTCTCCTTGCTGTAGCACAATGTTCTCTGGTTTCAAGTCTCTGTGGATGATCCTGTTCTCATGAAGGTATCTGAGAGCAGAAGCTGAGACACAGATAAAGCCAGTTGTAAGAGCACAATTAACAGTACCTAGCACGAGCTCAGTAAGGATTCAGTTCTATCTAGTAATAAGCATGGCTTTTGCATCAAACCTTGTACAATCAAACATACAATGAAACACTAAGTGCAAGAGGTAGTGCCAGCATCATAAAACTCTAGACATAACCTGAGTTCTCTCTCTGGGTGTTCCCTCACATCCTTCCTGTAAGCTGTAGTAATGCTGCCTAGCTTCCAGTAGGCAACAACCTCCCCAGACTCCCAAGACTTTTTGTAGGTGATCAAGATCATAAAAGGTCATTCTAAAATGGAGTCACTGAGGTCACTGCTGCATATTTGCAGAGTGGATTCAGGCCTAAAAGGGTTTCCATAGCTCAGACATCTGAAGGAACTGCTACCACTTACCAATGTCAGATAACAAGATGAGAATAGCTTCTTCCCGCAAGCCACAGCAATTTTCCAGCTGGTTCAGGTACTGCAAGTAAGCAACAGAGTATCATATTTCCCTCCTCCATCCCGAGTGAGGCTCACAGTTCCACAAATTCTCAGGGATACAAGAAGTTTCAGCAACAGCAATTAAATTCTCCAGAAGCACAAAACTCTATGGACTGTGACCTCTGGCAGCAGCAATTACAGCTTCATGCCTTGGTTTAATTGCATGGGAGGATAAAGGAGCAGGTGAAAAAAGTCAGTGTCATCCCATTCTCATCCTTCTATTTGTTCCATCCTTCTTTGCTGTTTCCCCTGTGCCTGACAGTACCAGCTCCAACCTGAGGTCTAAGGTCTGTGTTTTAGCTATGGGCAGATTATAGCAAATGTTAGAAAACCTTAGGATTAAAACTATCAAGTGTTATTTCTTCCTATGACAGACAAGAGTTAATTACTTTAAGGAAGGGTATAACCTACAGATGTACCTACCCTACAATGGTCTCAGCCATGCTCACATACTGTTGCACATCCCTTACACGTGCCCTCATTCTTTATATGCAAACTCTTCACAGTGTCACTTGCATCCAAACAAATACAGACTTTTACAAAGCACTTAAGTCTTCCAAAGCTGAACATAATATCAAGGACCAAGCCACCAACACCTGTTGATGCCATGACTAGAATTAGGAAGCATTAGGATGTGAAAACAAAGGTTTTAAGAGAGAACTTCAATAGAAAAACTGGAATCAGATTAGAAGCTGATCCATTCCTCGGCCACCACCCTAGGGACCTCACCTTGCGGAGGTCTCCACCTTGGCAGTACTCCATGGCCAACAATGGCAAATCATTTGGTGCAAGCTTCTGCATCCCTTCAGGGACATCACGGGCGGCCACCACATTGGGATGGTTCAGTCTGCAGAACAAAAATTAGGCAAGAACACACGATATTCTGCAACTGCTACACTGTTTCACATGCTCGTGGTCATCACTCAAAGTCCTACATGGTCACAAATCCTTTTAGAAACCGAAAAAGCAAATTCTAAAGGTTTGCATCTTTCATGGATCTAGATTCATTACAACTACTGGCATTTCATGTGCAAGACAGCGTGTTTCTTCAACACATATGCATTACAGATCTGTCTAGAAGGTACAGCAACAAGCCTCGCAAAAGAGCGCAAGGTAGTCTGCTGCCACGGTCCAGAAAAGACCCAAATTGCAATCAGACCGATACACCCTAAAATGTCAATCCAACACCCCAAGGGACTGCCCCAACACAGACATTAAGTCAGGCAAAGGAGCGGCGAGGTAGCAGCATCGTTGCAGCGCTGAGGGCACGGCAGACGAACCGAAGACGGCAGTGTGAGACCCAAGAGTCTCACGCAGCACTCCGTGAAGTTTTCTTACGCGTGAACTTGCACGCACTCGCCGCCGCAGCGGACCGGGCAGCTCCCGTTAGGGGATCCCCCGGCGGCGGGCGGCCAGCAGCCTCTCCCACCATTTCCCTCAGCGCGCTCCTCAGAGCCGCACTCCAGTGCCGTCTCCGCCGCGCGTCCCGGGCCACTGAGGCGACACAGCACAGCGATCCCTCCGGCCGGCCCGGCCGCAAGCGGGTACCGGGCTCGGCCCGGCAAGCGCCGCCGCCCCGCCTCACCTCTTCATGATCTGTATTTCCAGCGCCCAGCGGTCGCGGTTGCGCGGGCTCAGCTCCTGCCGGCACTGCTTGATGGCCACCTGCTCGCCGGTTTCCTGCGGACACAGCAAGGGTCGGGCTGAGCCCGGGTCCCGAGCCAGGGCGCCGCGAGCCCGGCCCTCGCCTACCTTATTGTGCCAGCGGATGACGTTGCCGAACCCGCCGGTGCCGAGGCGCTCCCGCATCTCCCAGGGCCCGCAGGTCAGCGCCTGCAGCGCAGGCGGGCGGCTCATGGCGGGCCCGGCTCCGCTCCGCGGGACCCGCGCTTCCGGCTCCGGCGTGAGAGCCCGCCCGCCCTTAAAGGGGACGCGCGGGGCCCGCGCTCGGCCCGGCCGGGGCTGCCCCGGCGAGGAGTGAGGCGGTCGCGTTCGTTGGGGCCGCGATACTGCCTGGAGTCAGGGGCTCGGGATGAGAGGAGAGTACAGCTCGTGGGCTGTGTAAGTAAAATTGCAGATTTGCTGTTTTCTTCCCACAGCATCTCCAAAATTTGCCAATCCGGAATGCACGATTTGCGTTTCCTGCCGCACTACCCGAGCCAAAGCGCGGTTCTGGGCATTACATCGGATTTGGAGACTTCTTCCTTCCGGGCTGGCTGGCGTGAGGTGCTTTAATGCCGCTGCAAAGACGCGCGGTGCTGGAAGGTGCACTCCAAGACCTGCCACAACTCCAGCCGCCTGCCCTGCACCTGCCAAAGGCCCCGGGAAAGAGAGTCCCGTCACGGTGACATGGATCTGCTGTGGGATGTCGTGATGTCACATTTCGTCACTGACATGAAACAGTCCTGCTGAAATTATCCCGAGGATCAAGGTAGAGAAAAGCCAGTAGATGGTGCTTGAGAGAGGAGACACTTTTATTGCTGGCTTTCCTAAAATATGTTAAGCACTACAAATGGCACCGCACTCCGTAGACAATTATGGTTGTCCTTAGGCTGTGAAAAGCCTGGAAATAAGTTTTGAGATCTTCCCCTCATGGCCATTAGTTTGTTAGCATCTTTAATCTAGAAGTCAAATGGCTGTTATCTTTAAAAATAAAATAAATTAGCCCCTGCTTGCTCGGCAGTGTTCAGTCATCTTGTCGTGGTTTGACTGTGGCCCAAATGCCAGAGACCACGAGAGCCGCTCGCTCCCCTCCCCTGTCACAGCTGGGCAGAGGAGGGAGAAGGGAAAGAAACCAACAGATGTCTCATGAGTGAGATAAGGACCAGGAGAAACACTTCAAGGGCAAAGCAGGCTCAACTTAAGTTGCAAAAATGAATTTATTACTAACACAATCAGAGGAGGATAATGAGAAGTAAAATAAGCCCCTCAAACACCTTCTCCCCAGCCCTTCCCTCCTTCCCACGGACAGCGCAGGCAGACGGGGCAGGGCGGTTTGGTCAGTTCATCACCAAGATTTTTTTCCGCTGCTCTGGGAGAGGAGTCCATCCCCTGTGAGGCCGTGGGGTCCCTCCCACGGGAGACACTTCTGTGGGAACTTCTCCAGCGGGGGTCCACACTCACGAGCTGCAGCCAAACTGCACCTGCAGCTTTGTGAGCTCCCCCAGGGGCACAGAGCCCTCCCAAAACTGCTGTGGCGTAGGGCTCTCCTTCCACGGAGTGCAGTCCTCCAAGGACAGGCTGCTCCAGCCTGGAAGCAGGGCCCTCTCTCTCCACTGGGTCTGCCACTGGATCACAGCCTCCTCCAGGCATCCACCCGCTCCAGCATGGACATCTCCTCCATGCGCTGTGGGTGGATCTCTCCATCCCCTGGGCATCCCCAGGGGCTGTGGTTGGATTTCTGCACTCCCTGTGGATCCCCATGGGCTGTGGGTGGATCTCTGCACTCCCTGTGGATTCCCATGGGCTGCAGGGGCACAGCTGCTTCACCCTGGTCTCACCTCAGCCTGCAGAGGAATCTCGGCTCCAGCGCCTGGAGCACCTCCTGCCCCTCCTTCTCCACTGACCGTGGTGTCCCCATGTTATTTTTCCCCTCACATGTTCTTGCCTCCTCCTCCTCCTCCTCTACCACCCGAAGTGCAAAAAACCCCCGACTTTGTTTTTATTTCCTTCTTAAATATGTCATCAGAAGGGTTACGAACGTCTCTCCTTGGCCCAGTCCTGGCCAGCAGCATGTCCATCTCCAGAGCCAGCAGGGATTGGCTCTGGTGGACATGGGGGAAGCTTCCAGCAGCTTCTCACAGGAGCCATCCTTGTGGCCCCCCTGCTACCAGAAACTGGGCCAGGGCAAACCAACACACATCTTTTTCTCAACAACTGGAAGTCCCATCTGGAAACGATCAAATGCAGCTACACTTAAATCAGATTTATGGCAGTAATGTTATCACCAGCACCGTGACTCTTGGAGAAATGCATTTTATAATCTTGACATAGATCTCAGTACAGAGAAGACCTAGACATACAGAATACCCAGTGTTTCTTTTTTACCATTATGCGAAATAACCACTGCCATGCGTTCCAAATAAGGACTCCACACAGCTGATTCCTGACGACAGAAGTCCCTCTTACACCAGTTCTTATGTCTTACACTAAATTCTGTCAGAAACCTGATTGCTAGTGAATCAGTTCCAAGCAGGTAGGACACATTCATCACTGTAACAATTGCACCACTGATTGTTTTCATAACAGTACCCCAAGATCAGCTCTAAAATTGATCATCACATTTTTTTGCCCTACTTTGATAACTGAATACCTCATGACTACACTCTGGGGAGTAGATGTTCATTTTCTAGGATAAGTAGTATCAGTGAACATCTAAGTCTGGCCCTCAACATGCTGTTCTTTATTTCTAGCTAAAGTTCCTTAGAAGTTTTGCTGGTTTAACTTGCAAGCTCCTGTGACTGTTTCTTCTCCTATGGCTCTGTTCAGGGCATGCTTTGTTCCCACATGCAGCTGAGGGCCTCTCTGTCAAACATCTTAATTAGGAGTACAGCACACTACACTCCAGCTTGAAACTGGAGCTTCTCATTATTAGGACTAAGTCTACATACTGCAGACTTCTAAATATATTAGAATAATACAGCTGTGCATTCACTCACAGTCCTAGAAGCATAATGGGACAGGACAGTTCATTGTAAGGGACTACATACTATTCTGTCACTGAACAGTAAGCTGTTGAATGGGGAAAATTGTTTTGAAGACTGAATCTGCTCTCTGACTGGAAAAGAGAAAGAACAAAACAAACTGGCTGTAAAATCCAGCAGCATGCCAGCAAGCAGCTTTCTTCCCGTCCCTCACAGGCTCCCTCCCTGACAATCCGGCCGCCAGCCGCCTGCCTGGACCATCCCCTAGATGCTCGGAAAGGGGTGGGATGCGGCCAGCACGCCCCACAGCCCGGGGAGTCTCCACCCCCTCGAGTGGCGCTACAAGTATCAGAGAGATCAGAGCAGAGACATAGAAAACACAAACCCAGATTGGTCTGGAAAGAAAATCCTTAAGAGAATACCGAAGAGAAAAAGCAACAAGGTAGGCACTACTCTGCACCTGTTTCAAAAAGGGCATTTCCTGTTTTCAACATCAATGGCATTGTCATTAAATACTATTAAATATTACTGTTGCATAAATCCCACTGAAGCACCATGATAGTTAACTAACTGAGCTATTGCCTTTCCACTTTTGGAGAAATTCATAGTGTGGGTAAAGCTGCTAACTTTCAATTGTTTCAAGAAAGCTGAAGCTTTCCAGGGAAAGGAGTGACAGCCTCGGGCTCTGACCAGTTAAGCAAGGAGGAGTCTTCTGCACAAAAGACATTAGCAGAAGAACTTAAAGGAAGAGTTATGGACAAATACCTTGATGGTAAGGTGATACAGAGAACTAGCTGCAAAAGGAGAATTTTTCCAATCTTCCCAAGAGGAGATCAGACTTTGCCTTTCACCCCAGGTTTCAAAGCATGAAAATGGAGGGACACAGGAGGAGGAGGGTGGGTCATCTTCAGTTCTCCCTAAATATGCTTCTCTTTAAAATGTGGCCAAAACCACAGGAAATACTGAGAATGATTCCCAAAACAAAGCCAGACTTTGAAATACTCATTTCCTTCAATGTCTTCAAAGACTACAGCATCTTATTTTTGTTTTCTTTTGGGTTTTTAGCTCTTTCCCCCCAAAACAGATGTCTGTTTGTTATATTTATAAGGATAAATAGTACAAATATGCTATTCATCTGCTCAGCTCAGAAAAGGGATACGAAACACTATTCAGAAGGTAGGAAAAGGCAGCAAGGGTCTGCAGTCTGTTGCTTCAACTAAATCAAGATAGCTGATCAACATCAAGAAAACTATTAGTTTTAGCTAAAGATTCAGAAACAACGTATTTTGGAATGGACACATTATGTCATTGGGAGGAAGGAGAGCTACTTTTAATTTCTGCATATGTAGGTGTGGCACTTAGGGACATGGTTTAGTGGTGGGTTTGGCAATGTTTTTTTACAGTTGGACTTAATCTTAAAGATCTTTTCCAGCCTAAATGATTCTATGATTAATGTTGTTTTGTTCACACTTGAGAAGGTACAGCTCTTTTTTAGGTCTTATTCCACATTGGTAAGATAGTGCTCACATTATTACTGCTTAGAAAGGCTGTTAGTAATAATAGGTTAATATGTGGGATTTTAATTATTCCTGTTGATGATGCTTCAGCAAAAAGAGACAAATTTAGGGTATCACATATTTTTATGTCCTAATGTACTTGAAAGTGTAGAATCAAAATGTCAGAACATCACATCCAGTACTGCTCTAGTATTTGTGATCAGAAAGAAAGCACAAGCTGAGATCAGAAGGTGCACACTGTTTATAAGAGCCTTATCAGAACGCACATTGCTTGCAGGTTTCTGCTTGGAGCCATGTAAACATACTTTCCAAACAGCCATGTGATTTCAATTTGACAGGGCTTATCATTCAAGACATTCCAACTGACTGGCCCAAGTCGTACCTTTCCCAAAACTGAAAGTAAACATCTGTTACCAGTTCTCCATGCATAGTGGGACAGCAGCCATCAGTGGATGGACAGGTATCCCACATGGAGAAGGGGAGAGGTGGGGGAAGCTGCAGCGTTATAAGCTAAGATAGCCTGAACAGGGGCAACAGAAATCAGTGGAAGAAAGGATGTGGTATCTGATGCAAAACAACTTTAGAGAGACTATCTATGGCATTTTGCAGTATAAACACATGCTGTATAAGGCTAGAACCTACTTGGACAGATGAATATATAAGATAAACTTGACTAAACTGTGCAGGTGCTTTTTAAATAGACACTCCTCATGTCAGTCTTCCAGGCAAACAAACAAACAAAAAAAAAACCCAACAAATTTAAAAGATGTTTCTTGCTACCCCCTGAAAATTATCTACAATTTCCTGCTGGTTTCAGGTAGCTAGGACTTCTTCTAAGATATCAGTTAGGCCAGCTGTCCTCCCACAAAAAAAAAAAAAAAAAATTAAAAATTTCACTGGTGTTGTCTTGGTTTTGGGGGCATCTCAGAAATAAGTTCTGAACAGTACTTTCCCATGCTTCCCAGGGAGAAATTCTAACAAGGCAGCTCAACTCAGATCTAAGTAGTTTCACTAAACAAAGCTTTCTTTGAAAGCGTCATAGATACTAGAATTTTGTTTCTTAAAGTTGTAAGAACTTCAGGCCTTCTCCATGGATAGCAACAAAGGTCACCAATGGTACTAACAATTAGCAAAACATTGCCCCTGCGGGATTCAGAACACAAGCCTGCATAGCTGTAATAATGAGCCACAGCTGCAGGGAGGAAGGATATTATAACACAGGCTTACAGCAGAAACCAAGCAACTGGATAGTGGTTCAGATCATTCACTTCAGCTTTGGGAATGTTGCTGATTTAGTTCAGATTCGACTGAAGTTAATGTCTATTTGAAAATCACTTCTGCCGCTTTTGAAAAGGCTTGCTATACAATGCAAGATGTTTCCTAAGAGGTGAAAAATGGCTTAAAAATATATTAAAAATATACAGACTAATACAAATCACAGAGAGATGCTCCAAATTATAAGGATTTTATCATCAAGATGTGACCCAAAGATAAGGCATGGAGTAATTAAGGTTCTCAGAAGATGTTCTTGTGAATCTTTTCAGTCTTGCAACTTAAGTCCCCTCTTTTTGCAGCCTAATGATGAGAAATCACAGCCTAAACTATCCTGCTGTACTCCTGGTTCTGCTTCAGAAACTGGACTATTAGTGCATTTTGCTTTGAACAAATTTAAAAACAAACAAATAAAACCCCAATGACAAAACCACTAAAACCCCACAGATTCTTTCTCCACATTAGCCTTGAATCCCAATTTATGATTCACCAGCTGTTATCCAGCTGCCTTCTCTGGCTTTATATAAACAGAGTCTGAGTTCCTGATTTCTGGAAGTAGTAGTTTTCTTGAATAATTGGGTTAGCTTTCCACATATAAAATAGATGATAAAAATGTGATAGTGTGGGCAACAGTGCCTGAATATTATTTCAAATATTTGTAACTGCAGGGCAATCCAAGAGATTGGGAATTAGATTGTATCTTCTTGCCTGTATCTTGTGCCTGCTACTCTATCTCACTCCCAGCTCTTGGTTTGTAACAGAGGGATTATATTTTAAAAGGAAGAGAAAATGGACTTCTGGTGTGGGACTTGTTCAAAGTAGGGAGGGTCCACCACATCTACATCACACCTTCACAATCTCTCACTAGGGATCAATGAAGGTTCTCTCCCAAGACTACTGATATAGGAGTCAGACTATGTAAATTGATTTGGAGAAAGTAGAAACTCCTCCTGGTGGATTGAGGAGTGTAAAGTTTTGAAGTGTAAAGCTGCTGAAGGGATTAGAGGGAATAATGTGTAGTTATGACTGCATTAAAGTGACACACAGAAAGACAGTGCAACAGATAAACAAGAACATCAGAACAAAAGGGAGCGTGCCAGCCCATTGCCATACTCTGCCCTTTCAGCAAAAGCATATGATAACAGTAAAAGCTATAAGCTTGGTTGGGGAGAAGCAGTAGAAATACTGAAAATAAAAGACATAGCAGTACTATCCTCACCTGTCATCAAGCAAAGCCTACACATCCTCTAGACAAGAGAGAAGCCTTCGCTCTCATCCAAAGCAGCAGTCATACAAAAAATGTGAATCCTCTTAAACCACTGTTACCACAAACTGATCCTTCAGCGTGGGCCTCTGCAAGAGATCTCTTAAGTAGGTGTCAGTAATCTGAATCTCAATTAATGCATTCAAATCACCATTACCTGCATCATCAGACAAGCCCATCTCTCTAAGAGCACACATGGTACTGTTGGCATCCAGCAACTCAGGGAAGAAGTACTTGGAATTTACTTCTGTCTTACTCCCCAAGAAACACCCTCTCAGTTTCCTCCAGATATAAAAGAGTGTGCTTTAGCTTATCAAGTTTCTAAGTTTATCAAGTAAAAGCACATCTGGGTCCAGCCTGGCAGTTTCCCCAGGAAGACCAGGAAAGCTAGACCAGATAGCTGAGAAGTGATGGGTTGAAAATGTGTAAAAAGAATTTTTATAATTTAAAACTTTCATTTAAAGTAACACCTTGAACACCTCCTTTGTTCAACATCTTATTTTTGTCTCTACAAGTAATTTGAGATTTGGAGCTGATGTGGAAAACACTCAGAATGGAAGGCAAACTCCCATGTCTCCTTGTGCTGGTGGGAACAATCATGACTGCCCAGTGCCAGGTAAGAGGCTAATGCATCAAATCATTCTCTTGCCATCTTCCTGTATTTTCAGCAGCACTTCCTTACCATCGACTCCAGCTGTCTGCATCAAGCAGAAGGAGAATCTGCTTGGCTCACTAGAAATCAGAGGAAGAAAAATGTTACAAAGTAGTCTACCTCTTGTTGTGGATGTGTTATGTGTTATCCTGGCTGGTTTTCATTTCAGCAAGCAAGTCTTCTCTAGGTATTCTTGGTGTATCTGTTCACTGTCACCTTTCACTGTTAATAAGAATTCCATTGTAACCAGTCTTTCATTTCTTATGATCATCATCTTCATCACTACTCTCACTTAAAACTGGATATCAATGGTTCCCTTGTCCCCTCACTTTAAGCCTCACACTGCATACAGCTTGCTACACAATTCTGAAGTGTTCACTCCCTTTCTCAAAAAATTGCTATCCCATCCTTCCTCTTCTTTATGTTCTTTCTCTTGTGGCCTAATTGAAGAAGCTTTCTAAATTGGCTTCTTTCATAAAACTTCATCCAAAATATTTCATTTAATTGGCTGCAGGAGACATATCTCTTAAAAATAATCAAGCTACAAAGTCTTATGGGGAAACTGCATGTCAGTGAGCAAAAATAACTGCTTCTTGACTTTACTTTGGAAATTATTTGCTTGAGCCTCCTTCAAACAGCAGAAAGCTGACAAGCTTTAGTTACCATTTGCAATGCCCCAAGAGCACATAATGACTTCACTCACGATGTGAGTACAGCACATCCCAAGTTCATGTCACTCAGGTGACAATCACTCACCTGGTAATCTGTGGCAACTGAATGATTTACAATTCTTGGTATCCATACTGAGATACTAGAGGCACTTTTCACTATACTGTCTGAGAAGAGGGCAGACAGTTCCTCAGAGCTTCCCTGATTTACACGACCTCAAGGAAAGGACTGACTCTTTGAAGGTATTTGTTCCCTCATTAAGAGACCAGTTACTCACAGAATTAACCTTCTTTGCTTGCAGGGCTTACACATGCGTTTCAAACGAGGAGCCAGATCTACAGGTAAGCCAGACTAACTAAAAACATGTTAGCTGGAGCATTATGAACACGGGAGGGCAAAGCAAATGATGCTGAAGGAACAGAGCCTGGAAGCTTTTTGTCATGGTTGTCTGGATCAGAGATTCAAAAGGCAAAATACCAGACCGTTAACACCATCCACAACAAAGTTTTCCTCTCCCTCTGCTGTTCTTGAAAAAAAGGCCAGTCAATAGTGGAATAGTACATAGGGCAGCATAGCAGTGAGAGAGATGGACAGTTGTGGTCTGAGAAGGAAAAAGGGCAACCCATTAGGCAGATGCTCCCATCACAGATACTTTTCTCCTGGAAATAGAAGGGAGTCCTTTTGCTCAGCCAAGTCTTTTCCCTGAATCTCTAAAAGAAGATTTCCTTTCTCTGATTATAGCTATTTGCACAGATAATTCATCTCCAGAAATTTACCAACACAGGGGAACCTGGCTGAGGCTTTCAGGGAGCAGAATAGAATACTGTAGGTGCGACAGTGGTCGGAGTCGCTGCCACACTGTGCCTGTCAGAGGTAAGTATGACAAAGAAAAAGGAAATGGTCAGAGATTGTCCATCTAATCATCCTAAAGAAAACTCCACTGTCAGGGCCAGAGTTATTGCACAGAAAATCTGTCTGGGAATAGAAGAGGGTAGGAATGAAAATACCAGTGTACACTGACTTGGGCAGGACTAAGTGGGAGTGGGCAAGGGGCTGAAGATGTCTAATAGTGTATATGGAGAGAATGAAACCAAGAAAGAATGGAAGTGCTACAGAAAAAGGCTGTAAGCGCATGGCAGTAACAGGTGGGTAGGGAAAAACAGAACAGGCTAAAGGAGACTGACAGGAAAACAAAAGATGTGTACATGTTGCCAGCTTCTTGCTTCTGTGAAGTCTAACAGTATTTCCTGGTTTTTGCTTATTCCACAGCCTGCACTCGAAACAAATGCTACAATGGGGGCCAATGTTCACAGGCATATTATTCCCCCCAGCTCTTCATCTGCCAGTGCCACCAAGGTTTCTCAGGGAAGCAGTGTGAAATAGGTGAGTATACCACATCAACTGCTGTGAAAAATGCTATTGGTTTTAGCTATGCAGTGCACAAGGATGAGGTACCCAGAAGCTTCTGCTGTACATGAGGCTCTCTATTAAGTTGTCTTTTTTTATTTTAAAGCTAATACTACAAAGAACAATTAGGGAGACCTGGGTTGTTTGAGGTGCCTCTTAATAAAACTCTGAATTTTGTAGCTGAAGACCTTCATGTACACTTACAATCTGCCTGACAGGGCCATTTTCTCCGACTTATTAGACAAGACATCTGCGAGTCAAGTTTAAACAGAACAGGAAGCTGTATGTAAAAGAATTGGGATGCTGTCCTTACAGAATCATTTTGTTCCCTTTTGTTCAGATACTGAAGTTAAATGCTACAAAGACACTGGAGTAACATATAGGGGTACGTGGAGCATGACAGAGAGTGGAACTGAATGTTTAAATTGGAATAGCAATGTCTTGGCGGAGTGGACATACAGTGGCCAAAGAGAGGACGCTGCTGAGCTGGGATTGGGCAATCACAACTATTGCAGGTGAGGGGCTGGTGGCACACACGTCAGAGCCACAGGAATCAGCCCATTCTAAGAGCCTGGAGCAAAAGAATGGCTTCTTGCTGTAGTCTGATACCAAGCAGGGAACACGTTGCACAGGTGCAGATACTGTGCAGCCTGTGAGCAGTAACTGCACCATCTGTAGACATATCTGAACTTCAGATCTTCTTAGACTGGATGTTTATGGAAGACTACAAAATGTAAGTATCTCTCACCCCATCATCTTTCCCTTGCCCCTTTTCAGTCCCTAAACTCCATTTGTAATTCAGTTTCCTATAGCTTTATCCTGATCAATCCTGATCAAAACTGTAAAAATATAGTGCTTCCTGTACATGACCTGCACAAACAGGCTGTCCACTCCTGCTTGCTACTGGCCATCTCATCTTCACCTCAATGTACTCCACAGTTTTATAATTAAAATAGGAATTCAAGCAACTTCTGACGGTTCACTCCACATCTTCACCACGGAGCAGTACTAAGTTAGTGAATTAGATGGCCTACATGACAGTATTGACGTGACCTATGTAATGATGCATAATATTGTAACTCTTTCAGAAACCCAGATGAGGATTCCAGACCTTGGTGCTATATCTATAAAGGGGGAAGGTACACCTGGGAACACTGCACTGTGCCCTCCTGTTCAAAAGGTACATGCAGGGGACAGGGAATGGACTTTGGAATTTCCATTATTCACTGCATATATAAGAGTTGTTTGTGGACTCGGGCTATTTCTGTAGCCTAAAAAGTTGAGACTCTCATGTTATATTGTATTTAGGCTTTTAGTTTTTATGACACTGAGAGAATGAGATACATATAGGTAATATATAGATGCCTTGACAGAAATTGCACCTAGGAACAACTAACAGGTTCACATCCATCAGTTAATGTGCAGCTTTCTTATTGAAGTTAGGAACATCAACTGCAGATCTGGAAGAGGCACAGATTACCGTGGCAGCCACAGTGTTACCAGTTCTGGAGCTACCTGTTTGAAGTGGAATTCTCGAATCCTTGTCAACAAGCTATATACTGCTTGGAGAAGAGATGCTTACCAGCTGGGCCTTGGTAGTCACAATTTCTGCAGGTATGTAGTTGGTTATAGAATAAAAAAAATAAAAAAAACCACCAAACTGTCTTGCAATACCCTTAAGGCACGGCTCTACTCTTTTACACAGATTATTAAGGCACAGGAAATACACTACTGATGGCAATGAAGCTCACTCACAATAGTAATTTTATTCCACCTGACCTATTTATGCTTCTCTAAGATCAGACTCTGTAAGTGCAAATTTCATGTGCCCTTAGGGCCCTCTGTATCCCTAGAAAAGTCAAAAGGAATGCACTTGGGTCACATTCTGACACATCTGGGTCTCTGCAAGCTCCCTGGAGATCTGATAATACAAATAGCTCTTCTCTTGCCTATGCTGCAGGAATCCTGATAATGACAGCAAGCCCTGGTGCCATGTCCTGAAAGGAAATCAGCTCACGTGGGAGTACTGCAATGTGCCTGCTTGCTGTAAGGATACCCAGCACTCCTGATTCTTTTCTTTCTTTAAAGCATTACTGTCCTGCATGTCATCTGTATTAAAATAAGATCTGGGGGGAAAAAGCTGTATTACACTCAAACATCTTGCAGTAAAAAAAGAGCTGGAGTTAAACAAACAAACAAACAAACAAAAGCTTTTTGGAGCAGAGATTCTGTAGCTCCACTCTGCTCTGCCAGAAGGGAAGATTGCAGAAATGGAGGACAGGAAAGGCAGGGTTTCCTTACTGTATTTTTCAAACCAGAATACGAGTTTCCTAGGAAACAGGGATGAGTCAAATACTAAACAGTTCCTGGCAAGCTGTCTCAACATGAAGTAGTGACTAGCAGGCTCTTAACTCAAGCTCAAAGCAAGAGTGCCTGAACAAAAAGGCTGTTTCTGGGTTTGTCATCCACAGCCACCTGTGGCTTACGGCAGCGCAGAGTACGCCAGTACAGGATTAAAGGCGGCTCTTACGCAGACATTGCAGCTCACCCTTGGCAAGCTGCCATCTTTGTGAAGTATCGCCGAGTGCCTGGAGAGCACTTCCTCTGTGGAGGAATTCTCATCAGTTCCTGCTGGGTTTTGTCAGCTGCTCACTGTTTTCAGGAAGGGTAAGTTGAGGATTCAGGACTATCTGGAGGAAGAAAAGTCTGGAAAATAGAAGCATCCAGTATAGCCTTACTATATAAGTATAGTATAAGACTTGGAAAAACCCCTCTTTATCCCAGTAAGTCTGCAGTAAAGATTACAGTTAATTGTAATTGAGCATTACAGAGAGGCATTTAATTGGGCAAACTAACAGGATGACATTAAGGTACCACAGCAGAGTATCAGATACCTTAAGAACAAAGCTGTCAATACACATGCAGAGCCATCTGAAACTTGGGAACAGCAAGGGGCTGGCAGAGGAGCTTTCCCATGATGGCTGTAAGCATGGAGAACAAAAATGAAGGCAAATAGGCCACTTTGAAGTCAAACTGCCTGGGTAACAAAGTAGTAATAGTGCTAAAATAAAATAAATTTTAAAAAGTTGACATTCCAACAGCACATCTTCAAGGGAAGGGTCCGCTCTAGTTAACAAGGGAATAGACACTCTCTTGTTCTTCAGCTTTAGTACAAATCAGCTGAAGATTGTGCTGGGGAGGACTTCCCGAGCAACTCCTGAGGAAAATGAACAGAAGTTTCAAGTGAAGAACTACACTGTGCATCAGAGATTTGACTCAGAAAATTTCAACAATGATATTGGTAAGAACTTTTCTGACTTTTTGACTGGAAAGGTCATGGTTGGCTCAAGTTTGTGATTAATGAAATGGGGATTTTTTTTTTTCTCCTTGTTCAGCTCTGTTGCAGTTGAACTCAGATATAGAAGACTGTGCTGTTGAAACAGGCACTGTCCGTGCTGCCTGCCTCCCCATGCCAGATCTGCAGCTGCCTGACTGGACTGAATGTGAGATCTCTGGTTATGGCAGAAATGAAGAATGTAAGTTGAAGATACATGTCTACACGCATGTAGAAGACAGTATATCCAGAGCTTGAGTCCTCTGCCCTCAAAGAATTCAAGCCTTTAGCATCACTCAATGTGTAATGTATCATACTGGCTTACACGAGCTTTACAAAATGTAGGCAGAAGTAGGAGTTACTCAAAACAAAGTTTTGCTGTAAGTTATTTGCTGTAAGTTATATCTGAGTTCTGTCAGTTGTACGGGCTAGTAAAGTCTTCCTTGATACTCTCCACAGTACAAAACAAAAAAGGCACAATGAATAAGGTAGGAAAGACATAAGACTTGCAGTCAGGGCCGCCACAGTTCTGCAGTACTCAGTACATTCAGATACTGTAATTTGGACAGAAACCCATTTCTGTCAAGGCTTGATATACCATACACTTGCAGATGGATGCATTATTCTAAAAGATACATTGGCTATGCAGAGACTAGCAAAAAAAAAAAAAAAAGGCTAAAGAAATAACAATCCCAGATAAACATTAAAAGGCTGGCTAAATTGTTTTTAAAGTGAGCTCTACCAAACGACTAAAAGCTGTCTGAAAGTATACACAGGCAGACCTGTAGTTAAAGCAAACAAAAACCCCCTACAGCTCTTATTTTACTTTTTTCATTTTCCATTTTCTTTAAATCCTCTAACTTGTAAACTTCATAAGACAGAAACTGTGAAGCATACATCATACCAAACCTAATCACAGTTTGGACCCATAGGGGTTTTGGAACAGACCTAAAGACATAGCATATTAGTGTAGCATAAAGTGTTTTTAAAGCACTTTTAAAACTTGTCCTCAGGATTGCTTACAAGGACTACAGGACAAACTCTGAGAGGGAAAAGATGCTGCAAGTGTAATTCAAAACCCTACTGAATAACAGCAATCCTGCCAACTTTGAGTTTTGTGCAATTGTAGATAAACAGGAAAATAAAACTGGTATCTGAATCAACCAACCAACCAAATCTCTTCCATTCCAAGAGAAGTGTACCAGTTACTCAGTATTATGTATAATAAAGTATCTAATTTTTGTTAGTGCAAGTCTAATATTAAAGTGTTAGGATCCTTTTTCATACAGTTAAGGCATTTTCATAGACATTTCCTGTGACTTCATTTTGATTGATGCAACTATGTGAACATGACTTATCCACCCAAGAAACCCAGCAGTCTTTAATTTGGAGCCTACATAAACCTCTCTAGCTTGCTGAAGAAACAATATTCTCTCTCAACTAGATTTAAGCTGTTCTGATTATTGAAGTGGAACACCCAAGATATAAAAAGACCTTTTTGCAAGGAAATTTTAGTTTAGCCACAGAGCTGCTTTTGTTCACTCTTTCCTAAACTGTGCAACTGAACTGCAACTTTTAAAAAACATATATATGCACATACAGAGACATAAATATGTATGTATTTATATTGTCATTTTTCTTGCAGTTTCTCCATTCTATTCAGAGCACCTGAAGGAAGGCCATGTCAGATTGTTCCCAGCCAGTCGGTGCACAGCACAGTATCTCGACAACCGGACAGTTACAGACAATATGTTATGTGCAGGAGACACAAGGCTCCTTGATGATGCCTGCAAGGTAAACCTCAGTTCTGTTTCTCTTTTTTCTTTTATTTTCCTTGTTTATTTTCTTTTCTTTGTACTTTGGGCTAACTAAACAAAAAGCTTCAGAAAATAGTTTAAAGAAGTTATGCATTTGCCTACGTGGCAGTTCTAGTAGACTTTTGTTGAACAGAACAGAACTGGTGGCTCCTCATTAATTTTTCTTCCCCCACCCCTCATGGAGGGGAAGGCAGGGAACACTTAAGCAATCAAACCAGAGCAATACAGACTGAAAATCTCAAATACAGGAAATACCACAAAACTGAACAGGAAAATCCACCCCAGCATTTCCTAATATTTTCTGTTATGTGAGCATGCAAAAGACTCAGCAGGAGGTTTTGTAGAAGGAAGGGGGTGCCCCTCTACTGAAAAGTAGAGAAAAGAAGAATAAAGGCTGTAAGATGGAGGAGAACAAGCAGCTTTGACATGAGGAAAAAGGAAGGCCTGCATTCAATCCACATCCTTTCTGTTTAAACAGCTATTTTATCATTTTGCTTTACTGTTACACACAGCAGTATAAAACCTGCTGGATCTTTATAGCTTGAATAAGGGTCTTCCTCTTTTTGTTCAACATTTTACCTGCATTTGATAAATGAGTGCCATACAAAGTTAGACACTTCAGTGTTAGATTTTTCTGTGTCTCTCCTCATAAGAGGAGCATTGGGGGAGTCTGGAACATAAAAAGTGACTTAGGTAACTAAGAGCTCTTGATTTGTTACTAAGAGCTCTTGATTTGCAGGCACACTGCATAGGGTATTACTGTAGACACTATAGTGCACCACTAAAGCCAGTGGGGGTGGGAAAAGCAATGCAAAACCAGAGAAAAAGAGATTGTTACTAATCTTCTACTTCTCTGTAGGGCGACTCTGGAGGGCCTCTGGTCTGTATGAAGGATGATCGTATGTATCTGATTGGAATCATCAGCTGGGGAATAGGCTGTGGCCGCAAAGACATACCTGGTGTTTATACAAATGTGAATCGTTACCTCGACTGGATTCAGGACACCATGAAACTCTGAGAAAGAAAAATGAACTCTTTGCAATCTTGGGACCATGCCCTCACAGCTTCCTCCTGGGTGCTTTAAGTATGCTGACAGGGCTTCCTGTTTGTCCAGATGCTTATGACTTCAGTACAACAGGAAGACAAACTGCAATGTGTGGGAAGGGCATGTTCTCAAACTACTCTCCTTTCCTTATTACAGATTATTAGAAGCTAATTATCCTTTTCCCCAACATCACCAAACTTTCACCTTGCATCAAAACACATAAGTACAATAAAAAAAAAAAAATGGCCCGGAGTGAATAAACCAAGAGAGAACATCATGCATCTCTTTAGCAGCTATATTGTTTTAGGAATGAGTATGAACTGAAGTGGACAGATTTAATTTCCTAAAAACTTCATCTCCCTCCTTACTTGGAAAGTGTTAAGCTCTGTCCTTATACCATTTGACTTTGGTAATTTAAGATGGCTTCAACAGAAGCTGGTTTCCATAGAAAGAACAAAAGCTGGAGACATGGGCTGCTTATTTCCAGATCAATATACTACTTGCTTCTTCAGTTTGGAACTGATTAATTAGCTGAGCTTACACTCTCTGAGCAAATTCAGGATGGCATGCTTATTAGGACATTTTATTCTTTCACTTGGTTTTGCTCCTGGTAATGGAATAGGTAAAAATTTTAACACCAGCCCCAGAATCAATGCATATTTTTGACTATTAAATTTCTATGCATTATCATCTGATATGAAAGCAAAAGCTCTCTCTTCTGTGCAGCAGGCCAAAACAAAGGACGAGTGTATTGGTAGCTGTTTTAAGTGCCTTCTAGATTTACATCCACAAGTAAAGGCCAAATCAGATGTCACAAGGCTGCCTTTGTCCTTTAACAGAAGACAGAACAGGTACAACCAAGTCACCATGAACCAGAATCTCAGTAAGCAGCATTACTTCCTTGCACTGCAGCTGCCACATGACACTAAGTGCCATCGATGCCCATCCTAAGAGTGAAGCCTCTCTGAGAGGTTCTCTTTTGTCCCATTGTTTTGTAAAGAGAAAGCAGGTGTAACTACCATTTTACAAAAGGAAAACATTGTACTGGGAGTACAAAAGGAATTTAGCTTTAGCATCAGATAGTAGCTAGTAAACTAGCCTGTTGTATTTGGAAAATTCAAAACGTAACTCAAAATGTTTACTCTCAAGTTTTTAAGGAGCTCTCTGATAACCTACTGGCACAACTACTCATATATAAGTAGATATAGAAGAGAGATTTGGTAAGATGGCCATTACTCTCTCAAAGAGGTTTTATAAATGGCAGCTTTATAAATGGTCTGTGACTTTCTAGCTACCAGCTTAGAAACTGACCTCAAAGATATCTTCTCTAATGGCCTCAGAGGAACAGTGGTGAAAATCCAGTTAGCTTCAGCAACAAGTCTCATATTCCAGGCAATGGAAGGGTTGGAATAGGTTTTTTAATGAAGAGTCATGGTTCTGGTTTTTAGTGTGATTTTTTTTGTTGCTGTTGCTAGTTTTATTATCAATCTTGAGAAAAATACAAATTAACTTCCCTTCATTTCCCCTAAGCCCACTTCCAAGCACTCTCGTGCTTCACTATCCTGGCATTCCCAAGACTGTCAAATACTTGCAGTCTGTAAAACAGTCTAAACTGTTTCACTGTGTAACACAAGTCGGTGTCCTCAGGAAGGCAACTTTTGTTTTTGTCGTGGTTTGACAGAAACCAGGTTGTGCGAAACCAATACAGTCGTGCAATTCAAACAGTCTATTAAATACAATATTTGAGCTCAATGCCATCTAATAGCTACCAATAAAATGTAACTGAACTACACTCAACACTGGTCCCTTTTAGAAAAATAGAACCTACAAAAATGTAAGCTGCAGAGAAGAGTTTTACCCCACAGCTGTTACCAATTCTTGGAAAATACCATTACATGAAATATCCAAGTTGGCAAAGAATGCTAGATAAGCCCTAGCTGCCATCTCTGCTCTTGTTCATTCCTTCCATCCTGGTCTTCTGAGACATCTTCTCTGTGGCTGACTAAAAGAATGGCCCAGAATCAACCCCAAAGTTTTACAAATGCTTCTTTATCCTTCATTTTGTAATAGATCCTTAATCTGGGAGATTTACCAAATCCTTGTCCAATAACTAGCATCTAGTATTCTTCAGCCTTACTTTAACTTGCATTTGATTTCTCAGAAGTTACTGCCACCTAGCTCAATGCATTTAATTGCCTTTCTCTGGCTTGTTTACCCATTACATCCCTTCCTGATAAAAAACATCTGAGATGGTTTCTATCTTTACAGCAACTTTTCCACTTTTTAGTTTTTAATCCCTACTTGTCCTCTTCCAGCACACAGTAGCACCATCTTGAGACAAGGACTAAGAATAACAACTGCCATCTGCCTGCTTCCTTTCATCTGACTTTGCAGCTGGTATTATCATATTCAAGTTGTTTCAGAACCCCAGTCAACATCACCATATTTTGTAACTGAAGTACACAGCTACATGTCATGTTTCTCCCCCCAGAAGTCCTTCTTGTGTCCAACTTATGTCATTGATGTTGATCGCCATTTCCCCCTTCTTCCCTGCTTCATCTTCCATGGGAACTAGCAGCCACCTCAGACTGGTATGTCATATGGGCCAGACACCCTTATGTATGTAAGAAACCTTTCAATATTCTCCAGTAACATGAATAACTTCAGCAGTAAATAAAAGATCCTTTAAAAATCAAAGCTACAAAGCCACAGGACAATATCAATACTTGAGGAGCAGGAAGGTAATGAGGCATTTGTCTTCATAATCAAAGCACTGCCCTTAGCATGCTACCCAACCTAGTAAACAAAAATGGTTCAGCTGCATTCCTAAAGACATTTTCACTCGAGGTTCTAGGAAATGCTCAGCACTCCTTTTAGGAAACACTAAGAAAAATTACCATTTTAATTTTTTCAGACAGCAACTTGGTCCCTGGTTTACAATGCCAACTGCATAACAACATTTATCTCCCTAAAGCATCCACTATACTCAATCCAATTGGCATAATTTACCTTCCTCCTCAAATACCAACTTTATTTCTTGTAAAGCCTGTACAAACCACTCTGAAATGACACAGATGACATGTAAAAATTACTTTTATTGATGCCCTTGTTGAAGGTTTTGTTTGCACTGAAAATGCTCAGCAGTAATGTCACCTGAGCAGAATGCCACCTGCTATGGAATTCTTCAGTTGCACCGGAACTTGCAATTCCACGAGCAAGATGCTGCTCATCGACTTCAAGTATCCACCACATGCAAGCCAGAATGAATGCTATCCTTCATTTAGGGTCACCCTATTCTGTTCACAAGCATGAACTATATATGCTGGACTCCACAGCTACATGTGTGTGATCACATGTACAGCATCTTAGGTGCAAGTTCTGCTACCAAGAGAAAACACATTGGCATGTCGTGGCCAAAGAGCCTATTACAGACAATATGAACAGTGCAGGTGCCTCTCTTGTTTCCTATTTTTGCTGTACAGAGGGATGTACCACAGGCTGGAATGGGCAGATATATCAACAGCTCCTGAGGAAGAGATGATCCCAGTGAAAAATCTGGTGATAGGTTTGAATCCATCTGCACAGCACCTGATTGGTACAGGAACTGAAATGAGGTAGGACAGGAGGAACACTACCAAGGTACCAGATCACAATTATCTCAAAGAAAGACATCAGTGAGCAGAACAGCAGTATCACCTTCATTTGCAACAGGCAAGCAGAGCCAAGAGGTTCAAACAAGTTACTAGGACAGTGGTTATCTTCATGTAGCCACAGCTTCAATTTCCATCAGTGCTGTCTCCACAAAAGTTCCTCTATCTGTCTCTTTTGATTCCCTAAATAAGCTAGAAGAATTCCTACCATCAAACACTGATGAAATAAGAGGAGAAGCAGAATTACATGGAGATGTCACTGCCCATCAGTTACAAGATTTGAATGTATTTCAAGTCTGTAATCAGAGACTCGAGATCCTTGATGACCAGGATGCCATTATGAAATATCTGAGAAGAAATGCACTTCTTCCCTTCCTCCCTTTGTGGCACCATCCCCAGTCTCAGGCTTCTCAACTTTCCACCCTGGGTGGAACAATCTACCTTTCCACTTCTTCCATTCTACTTCTTCCAGTCCTTTTGAGGCAGAATAGCTAGATGTTCTCCCTGCTGGCAAGAACTATACAGCTCTCCACCCTAACATCCAGTGATACAGAAAGGCAGATGCTGGATCATCACACTGGAGTTGAAGTTTGTGGAAATTCCATTTTGTATCATCTACAAAGGGATAAAAGCCAAACAAAATACATGGAAGAAGAGTTACAAAAGGCCATAAATCCCTAGAATTTCCTCTAAGACAGCAAAATGAAGGTGATACAAGTTTACATAGCTGACTCACTAATCCTAAGGGACCTGAGCACCTCTCCCATCTGCTGTTGTTCCAAATACTTCAGACTTAGGTAGGGATGAGGTGGTTTCAGGTCAACCTTACTTTTCCCTGCTTTCCAGCACTCTGAGCACTGGCTTTCCTGTTCATGTTACTACAGATAAGGGAGCAAGCCTAAATGGATGGGATAAGAGGCTGCATCCAACAGCCAGGGACAGGGGAAACAGGAAAAATACTCTTCCTCACTATCAGGAGCCTCTAGGTTCGGACTTGGAACTTGCCAGCCTTAGTCATGTATTTTATCCCCTTGAATGGCTTGTACTTCTCCCCATACATGTCCAGGCGATTCACCTTCAGTCCTAGAGGCAAACAAACACAGCATAAGACTGACTGCTGCCACAAACAAAGCTGACAGGTCTTTGGGATAAAGGGACAGATCAAACTAGTGGTGCAGAAAGCACAGGGAAAGTTTTAGCAAGCAGTAGACCGAATGGAGAAAAGCTGTCAACTGTTAATTGTTTACAATCATTCTTTACAAAGACATCCATACCCTAAATTTCTTTATAGGTCTGTAGACACGAAATGCAAGGAAATGTAGGTATGTTGTTCCACAGACCACCAGAAAGAACAAATCCACGTATCTGTAGTCAAAGCAGACAACTTTTTTGCTTGAAGAACGTGTTTCAGGTAGAATGTGATTCAGAAGGATTGCGAAGTTACTTCAGCTACATGCAGAATGAGCAGAAAACATTCTGCTTCCTTACCTCACAGTCACTTACCAGATATAGCCAGCTGCTGAATTTTAAACTGCAGGTTAATGGTGGGGTTTTCATCTGGTTTCGATGTCCCAGCTTGCAGGCTCACACTTCCCTTCAGGCTTGGCAGTTTCTGGGGGTTTATTTTCCCAACATCCCATGACAATAACTTTAAGGAACAGAAAATGCAGCACTGAAACTCAAATGCTGCTAACACCCTCTAAAGAAGAGTACCCTTCCAATGACAGCTTTTAATGTTTCTCTATGAAAAATGTCTTTTTCTTAGTATCTTGCCCTTCATATTGGCCAGACACAGGATTAAGGAGCAGATACATCAGAACCTTCTCTTTCCATGAGGCTCCCCAAAAGCCTACTATGAATGATATTTCCACTACTTATGCTAAAGGCCCCATAGATAAGCGCATGAGATTAAAATGTGCAAGAAGAAAAAAAAAAGTTAACTCCTCAGGTTCAAACAACAAAACCAGAACACCCCAAACCAAATCAAAACCATTAACCAACCCTTAATGTTTGGAAAAGGCCAACAGGCAGCACTGGGCGTGACAACCAGATATGCAGACATTTGTAAGCCATCCACCAGACTGATGTTCCATCACAAAAGACCAGTGCCTGGATTTTCTTCACACACCAAGTAGCCAGAACTACAGTCCACTCAGATACCAAGGTATTTGCTCTGGGGATTAAGAAAACTCCTAGTATGCAGTGGTTCAGAAAAAGTTTTCATCCCAACATACTGCCTTCAGCAAAGCAGTGCTCGTGAAAATGTTCATGTAAGCATGAACATCCTGACTGCATTTTCTGATAGGTAAGAAAGATTTTTTTAAAAAATTGATCTAATTTCTCTTTCCTCTTACCTTTGTAACTGGATCAAAGACATGTGTTCCCTGGGAGGGTGTAAGGGTCATATTTAAGACGCTTTTTGGCATCTGGCTAGTGACGATCACTCCCTCTACAGTCTTCCCCATAGTCTGCTTTGGCCCCACTGTGATCTCAAACCGTCCCAGGGAGCTGCTATCACGAAAACTGATGTTGTGCTTAAAGTAGACAGGAATTGCCACAAGACTACAATAAAGACACAAACAGAAAGTCCTTGTCGATCTCTTGCCTTCCTATTTGCTTAAAAGAGAAGCAAATCCTACATCCATTTGTTTGAGCTAGGAGCAAAGTCAGGATTCCATTCTCAAGTCTTAATGACACTTTTTGTAATCAAGCTTGCTGTATCCTATTTTTTTAATCAGAACAGGGAACTACATCCAATAAAACAGGAGGCTTGAAAAAAGGATGAGAAATGTTTTTGCATGTCACAACCAGACTGGCAAGTAGCTCCTGACAGTGCAGCAGCACTTGAACTTCACATTTGTGTTTTTGGTTGCATTTGCCACTCCTTTTCACCTATTAGAGATAAATCTGACAAAGGTCTAGCAAAATTCTTTAACAGCTGTAACCCCAAATAGTATTTGGCAAGCTGCTTCTAGAAAAGAGTGCAAACATGGACAAGAACTTGTGGTTCTATTAAGAGAAATGTCAAAAACCTAACAGGAGCACCAAACTATCTTGTTTCATTCTAAAAAGTTTTTATCAACATATGAAATCAACAGCTTGATTACTCCACACTGCCTAATTCTTTCCCTCTCTAGCTTGTTTATCTGCTACTAGTCTTTGAAAAATGCTGGCTGACCAGAAATTACAGAATCACTTCTCCAAACAAGGAGAAAATATGTAATTTAAAAAAAGAAAAATGCAAGTCGCCATGCACCTCTACTTCATTCAACATGCCACCTCATCTTTAAAAATTCCTTCTTTTATCCTCTTCCTAGCCAGAAGAACCCAAATTTCATAATTCACAGCACCAGACTGATCACCTACTTCTGAGCACTGACGTGGTAGGACAGCAAGCGGAAATTCCCGTCAGGTGGAATGAAGGACAATATTCTCTCTGACTCCCAGCGCTTAAAACGCACACAGGGGTGAAAGCTGACATCATCCAATAACCGAGGGTTCTGAAACAGAGTCACAAGGTTTGTGTAGGTGGTACAACTTAAAATGACCTCCTCTTCTTATCAATCTTCTGTCTGTGAAGGGCCTACCATTTGACACATTCTTGACCACTTGAAGGTGTCTACATTCAGACATGTCTGATGCTGTTATACCCATTTTGAAAGCAGTACTCAATAACCTCTATCCTTTTTTAGGATATTTTTATATATCCTATTTTAGAAAACTTAGTCATGTCCCATAATTGCCTTTGTGCATACTCATAAAAGAGATGGCCCTTCAGGATATCTGCTTAAAGCACCACTCAAAACCTTTGTTGCAGCACACTTTACTTGTGGTTTAAAACAAAGAATCTAAAAAAGCCCTTTGAGGCTCTAAGTTGCTGAAGTTCCTGATGAGTTCCCATTGTAATTTTTTTCTCTTTTTTCTGGCATACCCAGATTCTGATGTACTGGAGTCCATCATCATGAGACCACGATCTTAGCAGCAGGGCTG
Organism: Notiomystis cincta; assembly: GCA_013398075.1. Taxonomy (NCBI): domain Eukaryota; kingdom Metazoa; phylum Chordata; class Aves; order Passeriformes; family Notiomystidae; genus Notiomystis; species Notiomystis cincta. The sequence goes on from VZRX01023792.1 coordinate 58,972, forward strand.
GGAAACCCCTTTCAAAATACTTAAGTAAAGATACGTCCTTGAGCTTTACCATAAAGGAAAGGGTAAGGTCTGGCATCCCAGTCAGCTTAACACAAGCATCAATCACCCCTTGGATTTCAGCAGTAATCGTGGAACCTGTAACAATAAAGTAAACACAGGTGGTTATGTGAACCTGATTAAAAAAATCCCAAAGTGGAAAAAGGTATCAGTGAGGAGGAAGGAAATCTATTTTCTTAGTGAAATGTCATGGCTCATTATGCTGCCTGCTCAACATTTTTATCATTCCCAATGACTCCTCTAGAAAATTAATTCAGTTAAGATCCGTGGACACCAGCAATGTCCATTTTAATGGCCAATGACAATAGCTCCCAATTCTAACGAAACTAAGAAGCACAAATACTAAGGAGAAAGTGCTATGCAAAATTTTTACTTATCTTCTATTTTCCCAATATAGAATTGCTTATGAGACCTCAAGAACAAAGACAAGTGAAAATCTTGGTGCCTCTGTAAAATTTTTGACTGAATAGCACATGCAAGTTAGCAACACTCCAGAGTAAAAACAGGAGCAGAGCTTCCCACACTTGGATAAAGGTGCACCTATTTCAAAACCTAACTCTCTCTACAGGCACTATCAGGACATGTTATCCTATTGCCAGGAGCAACTTCCATACCTGATTTGTCAATGATTGCATCTATCTCCTCAATAACATCAAAATAGGCCTCATTGTTAGTATATTTTACACCAGTACGTCTCCAAGGCACCACTGAGAGCTGTCCAGTGGGAAGCTGGTCACCCACATTAGTGCTTCCTGGAAAAAGAAAGGGAATCAACAACAACACAAGTTAGGCAATGCTGCAGAACAAGTCCTTGGCCTTACAGAGCTTAATGGTAATTAATCCCCAAGAACCTCTGTTTCTTTGTAGGTGAGCAATAACTCTCCCAGACTTCCTGTACTCCCAAAATGCACATCTCTCTTACACCCTGCTCTAAAACATGCATGGGAAGTGTCTACACATGGGGGTGTGTAAACTGACATCAAATAAACTCATCCTGGAAATCATGTCATGGCTGAAAATGTAATCTGACTTTTTTAGGTTAAAAAACCCAAATCAGACCAAAATTAAATGCAAAACCAAAGTGCAGCTGGTGCTGAAACTGGAAGGAACCTCAAAGCAAAGCACTAACATGTGACTCCCTAAACACACCTGTGTTGCATGAATGGTATGGGACAACATAAATTTTCTTCACCCATGCCCTAATTTACTTATGCAGGAATATTGCCACCTGGACTCTCCAGTTTATCTTCTTCTTGTTTCCCTGTACCTGTGATGGTGTTGACGACTGTTCGCAGAATAGTAGGAGGCTTTATCAGTTCCTTAAGAATATTAGACTCTGTTGCCAATGGAAAGCCATTGTCCAGCATCTCTTCCAGCACCTCATAAACCACCACAACATTGTCCTTGATTATTACCTCTGAACACACACCAAAATAATCCTGTGCAAAAGAAAGAATTACTTAACACTCTCTGAAAGAGAATCTTAGTAATCATTCAGTCCAGTACCCTCCCACACAGGAATAAATCAAGCCTATTCTTGGAGGAGCCAAAAAACCACTGAAACTCCCTGTATTACTGCAAGCACACCAGACATACCACTCCCAGAGACAACTCTGAGCACACCTCTACCACTGCTCCAGTAAAAAAAAAAAAAAAGGTGGCAAATTCCCATATCAGCAGTCCCAACTAATTCAGCAATTTTAAAAATCGAGCATTTAATTTACTTACTGTCTTATTCTATGTGGACTTCAACCATCTTTCAGGAGAGAGCAAGTGCATGTGCACAAACAAAACCCCAAGCTTGTAGTTACTTACAGGAATTAAAGAGATCAGGCATTTTGCATAAAGAATGAGTATACCTATACTGTGACAGTAGAGAAATCCTAGTTCTGCATTATAAACACTCTTTTTCAGACATATCAGATTTTAATATGCATCTAAGCCATTGACGACACACTCATACCCTCATAAAAAACAATACCTAAGGGTCTGACACAATCCACTGCTGGCCTGAATGGCCAATTCACTCCCTGAAGTCAGAGAAACGTAACTCAGAACACAGTGAGGTTCAGACTGACATCTTGGAAGCAAAAGCTCCCATGATACTTCTTTGGCCAAGCACGCACATTGCCTGCAAGATGCAGGTCACAAGACATGTCATATCCAGACATGGATACCAACAATCCTGTTGTTGGCAGGCGGAAGACAGATATCTTTACCCTTTTCCTAAACTGATCACAAGTCATATCAACCATAGTACAAAGGAAATACAACTACTTTAGGGCTGTTTTAGGAAGCTTCCAAGAAGCATCACTCGATGTAAACGCACGGGTAGGTTGTCACTAATTGATTAAAGCACGTAGCTATGAATTGCAAAAGCTCCTTGTGAGAACAAGGCCAGCTTGGTTTTAGTACAAAGTTCCCAGAGCAGGTAAGGCTGCAGAACAGAAATACTGACTGCTGAAAGGTTCATCCTGCGAGCACAGGTAGATGCCAAATCCATCGTAATCCTAGGCAATAAATTCCCGACTACGACAAGCCCTGTCTATATCCTCACAAACGCAGGATGAAAATTACGCGATAGGAAAAACAACCAAAAACTAATCGCGGCGAACGAGGGGGGATCTTCGTGCCGCCCGCCCGCTCTCCCCCGCAGCGCGGCCGTGCCGAGGCTCCCCCGCTCCCGCCAGCGGCGCCCACGCCCCTCGGCCATACCTGGAACGTGTCCACGACGCGGTGCAGGAACTCGATGACGAAGAGCGGCGGCACCTCACTCTGGATGACGGCCACGAAGAAGATCTTGTGGCGGTAGACGCTAAGGAGGTAGTGGTGCGGCGTGGGGATCACCGGCGGCACGTTCTCCGCCTCCGAGGCGCGCTCCTGCGCCTCAAAGAAGTAGTCGCAGACGGAACGGCTGACGACGCTCTTCCAGTGCTTCTCCAGGAAGATGTCCCCCGCGGCGTTGATGAGGAACAGACTGTGGATCATAGCTGCGGCGGGGCCGAGCTGGGCCGCAGCGAAGCCCTCGGAGCGCTCCCCATACAAACCCCACCCCGAAAGCCCCTCCCGNGGGTCCGGCGGGGTCCGAATGGGTCCGGCGGGGTCGGGCCAGGCAGCGCCGCACGCACCGTGTGCCCCTGTGCGTCGTGTTTCTGCTGCGCCGCCGATTCCGTCCTCGCCGTTAATCAAGGGACGTGGCGGGGGGGGGGGGGGGGGGCGCGNNNGGGGGGCGAGGCGGGGCCCTCAGCCCGGAGCTGCGCACGGCGGCCCGGCCCAGCGCCCACCGCGACCCGGGCATGGCCCACACGGAGCGCGGCGCACATTGCCCCTGGTGCGGCGGCGAGAGCTCACGGCCCGGCTACCCCGCCTGCTCCCCACCGGCATTGCGGGGTCCTTTTTCTAGGTGGAAACTCGAGTATAGTCCATAAAATGTGGAAATAACACATCTTTTGCAGGGAGGAGCAGCTAGGGGAATGTTTTTCACTACATTATTTTGCTGGTTCGTTCACCACGGGGTAACACCCCAGAAAACATCCAGCTGGCCTGAAAACAATAGTCACACCAAATTTACCTAAATTCTATAGCAAATTAATCTTTTGCATAGTTAGAATTAGTGTTTCATGATTATATAGCAGATCCCTGGACTTCTCAGTAAGATGTGCCATGACAACTTTTCTACCACACGGGTGGGAACATAAAGAAATGGAAAAGCAGTCCTGTGTATCCCATTAAATAAACTGTCTGAGCACCCAGCCTTTCGTGCGTGGGAAGGAAGGTCAGACTTGCACCAGCACACAGAGACTGAAGTCTATGATTTCACACCCAAATGTGCCTTATGACAGTGGTGATATCCCCAAGTCTGGAAGATGTGCCACATTATGTCAGAACACAAAAAAAGTCCCAGTTCAGAGTTGGTATCTTTTATTTCTATTGATTCATTGCAGTTGTTTTTTCCCAAAAATGAGGCATAGGTCAGTTCACTTACTGACACTATCTTTCAATATTACTTTATGCATACATCCTTATTTAAAGCATTAGGTAATTCTACATGGACTAGATGAGCTTTTCACTATAGGAGTAAAATAATGAAGGAGAAATCACCTATATATTAATTTCTCTTTTATGGTCATTATTTGTATCAAATGCATTTTTAAAACATCAAATAACATTTTTAAATGTCTAACTTAGTGGGATTAATTACACATTTGAGAGCAACACAGAGGCAGCAATTTGTCATTTAATTACATCACTTCTAAACTTAAAGTAATTATTTTAATATAATCAGTATTTAACACAAAGACATTGTAAAGATTACCATATCAGTCTATGAGGGGATTGTATTATTGGGAGTCATGTAGATATCACAGACAAAAGGCAGCAGAACATGGTTAAACTGGCAACATAATGCCTTTACTCATTTGGTTCTCCATCAAACACAAAATGGTTCTGATTTTAACCTGGACTTTAAAATCAGCACTCATGGGATATGTCTTTTCAATACAGGCATTTCTTCATTGTCTCATGAAATGCAATTTCTTTTTGACAGTGTATTACGTTATTTAAATCCTGCCGTTTCCGACTGCCTGTACCCCTCACGTAAATTTTATTGTATCTAGTTCGTTTTGTTGTCACTTTCCTATTTTTCCTACAGATTCAGCTTTCTTAGCCATCAAGAACATTGGTGCTGATACAAAAGCAAGCATATGGTAACTTACTATTTCTGCACACCAGAGGAAGAGGTTGTTGAGGGAAGCCCAACTGCTTCCAAACCATTAGACCATGCTTTGTTCTGAAAGTCTGCACAATGGTTCGGGAGTTTATAGCAACTGGAACTTAAAGGGAAACATGACAGAATATGCTGCCAGAACAGAATTTAATTTTGCTGGTTCACATAAAGACAGCCTGAAAACTGCTCAGCTAAAGGGTACTTTACTTTCCTTATGTGAACCTCAAGAGAAAACTATGCACAAAGAGCAGTGCTACAAAATGGTGCTGCCAAAACTTCGCTGTCTTTATAATGAAACAATTCCTTACCATCTGTAAGTTTGCCATATGCAGGAATTCTGATGATTTAACTGTTAGCCTGTGCTGTGAAAAAACAAGACAGAGTTGATGAAAACAGGCCATTTAAAATTTATAATACTCTACAAAACCAATCAGTGTTGCAAGGTTGCTAAAAATAACCTACTGCCAATTCTGAAACAGAATAGAGCCTACAGATGGACACTTGTAGGAACACAATTGGGTTTCACTGTTCTGTACCGCTTCCTCTTAGTCTCCCTTTACTTTCTTACCTGGAAACTGCATTTATGTCTCTATTAGCTTTTCTGAATATACCACCAAAGCCTTGTAATTTAAAATAGCCCTATAATTTGCAGGCCTTGCAGACTTGAAGACTTGGGAAGAGGTGTGAGAAGATTCATTTGTTGGGAGAATCCAAGTCTGACAAGACAAGGCCAGACTTCTGCAGTCTGCCTGGCAGAAACGGAACTGTTTATACAGGATCTTGCAAAATAGCACCTCAAACTCCATTTGCTTCAACTAATAAGCAACTCATTGGGAACATTTAACTTTCACACTGAAAAAACTTATTGCTAAAACATCAAAGTAATTCCTCTTGCTCGAAAGAGAAATTTCTCATTTTAAGACATTAAATGAAGCTATTCAGAAAACACCATGTTTGTTTTATCAACTCTGTCCCTAAAACATTTCTTAAGATTTTATTTTTTCTTTTCTAAAAACAGAAGCTCACATGAATATGCAATAGTTGCCCTTTAAGGCAATGGTGAAAAAGTCTGTAATGTGTAAACACAACTGGTAAGCTGAGCCAGAGGTTACAAAAGATGAGAGAATTGCACGCAGCACAAAGCCATACAGAATGCATAACAAAATGAAACTCTTTTAATTAAATATAATGTAAGAGAGAATGCTGTCAAATGAAAGCCTGTTCTTTGCTCACGTCTGCCAAAGGTCAGCACATGCCAGCGAACGCTGCCCCTCTGCAGAGCCGAGGAGAGAGGAGCTGCGCTGGGAGCGAGCCCAGGCTGCGGCACTAACGGGCCCCTTCTGGTGTCTGCGGGCCGCAGCCAGGTCTGCGCAGCCAGACCGAAGTACCCAGAGCTCCAGGCTCTCGTGTGGGGCAGCTAATGTTTTGACAGCGTGTTATTTATTACTCTACGCAGTAAAATACGTCAGAGTTATACAAATTACTTGGCAAAGGTGGCCAAGGATAGAGCAGCCCTTATTCGCGCACAGATGCAGAGGCATAGGCAAAGAGTACCTGCTCTCAGAGCTAAATGGTAGCGTTATCTCAGAGTTCCGCATCACTTCGGTGAAAGCCTAGAGTCGTGGTGTCAAGCGCAAGCTTAACTAAACCTAGGAGAGGAATTTTTCCTTTCAGGGTCTGGGTATCTGTCGCCAGCGCGCGCCCGGCAGTTCCAGCCCTCCCGCCACGCTGCCCGAACCTCGGAGCTCGGAGCCTCCGGCCGCCGCCGCCCGCCTTCCCGGACCGCAGGGGTTCCGCACAGCCACAGCGAGATGCCCAGATTGCAGCCACTAGCCCCCAAGGCCGCTTCCAGCCCGCCTTCGCCGAGCGCCGCCGCCCCGTCTCGGCCCGGCCCCTTCCCTCAGCGCTCCTGGGCGGGCGGGGTCGGCTCGCTCCGCTCGGGCGGCCCCCAGGGCGACCCCGCCTCCCCGCC
>VZRX01023792.1:65789-165505 GCA_013398075.1 Notiomystis cincta
GCTCCCGCGGCGCTCGCCAGGCCCGCGCCTCGGGGAGGTGGCGGTCGCGGCACGGCGCGGGTGACGCGCGCGGAGCGGCCGGGGGTCGGCGAGCTGAACTCCATTCGGTGTGTGGTGCGAGAGAGCGCGGCTGAGGCAGGCGCGGGCCCAGCCGTACCAGTGCGAGGAGCTGGCCGGGCTGCGCTGCCCGTGTCCGGGAGTACGGAGAGCTGTGTGGGGCCCGGCTGCTTGCCGCGGCTGCGGCCTGCACCCCGCTTTTCCCGATCTCGCCAGTGCGAGTGCCTGAGCTGAGACAGTGCGCTCCTCGGGGCGCCGTGTGCGGGACCCACCCGCGGTAGTGATGGGGACAAGCTGTAGCAGGTGCAGGGGTCGCCTGTCACGCAGAGAGCGAGCGAGCGAGTGACCCACCGGCGCTGGGACCGTCCTGGTGTCGCCCCGGCCTGGCCGGACGATTACATAACGCCCTGTGCACGGAGCTCTGATGGGGACAGGGGACGGAATCCTCCGGGCCTCGGGATACAGGCAGGCAGGGGCACCGCGGGAGCGCATCTTTGCTTTGCGAGGAGGGCAGGTGTCGAGGACCACGTTTCTCTTTACATCTGTTGTTCGCAGGATAAAAGAACTCTAGGCAAGCACTGCATCCTTTCTGGTCTAAGCAGTCGTTCAGAATCTTTCCAGTACTGGCGGTGTGGAGCTCTGCTATTGAGTCTGATGCCTATATGCAAATGTGTTCTGTGTGTTGATAAATTCTTCAGTACTTACTAGAAAGCAGAACAGAATAACTGCGTTGTCGAGTTAGCTCTTGTCTTAAATTCCCTTGTAGAAAATCGTTACTTCTTGTGATAAACAGTTTACAGATCCTTCTCAGTTAGTGTACTAGTGTATTCCTGAAGTAGAACTTCAGCACAACAGACAGTTACTACATTTAGAAAAAACTATTTTAAAGATAACTAAAGGCTCTGAAGTAGAGCCTCATACGCTTTTGCCAGCTTCTTTAATTAAATCCTTTTATGCTGTGCATAGTCACCCGTTACTTTGTCCTCAGGTATTTTCAGTGGGCCTCACCAATACTGAAAATAACGTTGTATTCTTTTTTCTATGGCCTCTAATTGTAGAGGATTTAATTACAATATCCAGCTGTGTTTCTTTGCTTTTTTACTTTATGGAAGAACTGTGGTAGCTTTTGTTCACAGAAGGGAAACAGACCTATGATTACACTCCTGAAAGTGCTCTGAAAGTTTCTCGCTGTTTGCTCAAGAGTCTTGATTATTCCTATTTTCTATTGAAGTTTCAGGCAGTGTCTTCCATGTGTAAAAATAAAGTGAGCTGCTGCCCTTTTGAGATGTTTGTTGTGGTTTTCTTTTTTCCCCAAATACTAATGTATTTCATGCCCAGCAGTGATACAAAACTTGGTATAGACTAATGGATCAAAATGGAAAGGACACTTTTCTCTAAGTGATATGGAGTAATTTTAGTGCTAAAATATGCTTTTATTAGTAGTGAAGATAAAACCTGAAGTATTACTTTGGTATTTCAGAACTGTAGTGGCTTAGAACTCTGCTATGTGTTTGACAAATTTACGTTGTCTGCTACTTATTCTCTTTTCTTCACAACTGGTTTGTTGTTGTTTGTTTTTTTTTTAACGTCTCTCTTGTTTTCTTACAGGCCTAACATTAGAGTTCTTTTGATTGTGAGACCAGAAGCTCAGGTGAGATAATGCTGAAATCTTTATACCTTTGTGGAAAAACTTTCTGTGCAGCTGTTAGGGGATTTATTGGAAAGAGTACAGAAGTTTCTAATTGTTTTGTTTTCTTTTTTTCAGTGTGAAACCAAATAATGTTTGAGGAAGGAGGATTAATTCAGAGCAGAAAACGTGTATGCTATGGTTAGCTGGTTCCCATCATTCGAGGATCTGTTTTCTCATCGTTTGAAACTCATTCAGCATCAAGATAAAGGATAACGACTCTATGGATATACGGAATTCTTCACCATGGTAAAACTCGCCAACCCGCTGTATACAGAGTGGATTTTGGAGGCAATCAAAAAGGTAAAGAAGCAGAAACAGCGTCCTTCAGAGGAGAGGATATGCAATGCAGTGTCATCTTCGCATGGTTTGGACCGCAAAACTGTTCTGGAACAGTTAGAGTTGAGTGTTAAAGATGGAACTATTTTAAAAGTCTCCAACAAGGGTCTCAACTCCTACAAGGATCCTGATAATCCTGGGAGAATAGCACTTCCGAAGCCTCGGAACCATGGCAAGTTGGATGGTAAACCAAATGTGGACTGGAATAAACTTATTAAACGGGCAATTGAGGGCTTGGCTGAGTCTAGTGGCTCATCCTTGAAGAACATTGAGCGCTTTCTGAAAGGTCAGAAAGATGTGTCTGCATTATTTGGAGGTAGCGCTGCCTCCATTTTTCACCAGCAATTACGATTAGCCGTCAAACGTGCTGTTGGCCATGGCAGGCTCCTTAAGGATGGACCTCTGTACCAACTCAACACTAAAGCAGCTACTAACGTTGATGGGAAGGAGAGTTTTGAGTCTCTTTCCTGTCTCCCTCCAGTGTGTCTCCTTCCCCATGAAAAGGATAAGGTAAGATCCAGTTTTTGCACGGCCATTTTCTTGTGATTGATGGAGTGTGTCAATACAGAGTTGCAATTTGAGGCCAATGATCTTGCATCTGGTATGTTAGAAGTTACTAGTGTGTATTTAGGATCCCTTTGTATCCAACTTCCTAAGCACGAGAGGAAATGTAATGCACTGTAATTTGTACTTTGCACCAGAAAATTGCAGCTGAGCTACTGTGGGAAATTTACAACACTTCTGTGCAGTGGAACTGAATGTATGGTAACAGGCTTACTGTAGGTGTGTTAGCAAAACATAGGAAGTAAGCCACCTCTCTTAAAGTTGAGGTGGATTTGCAAAGCAGACTTGAGATGATCTCTTGCTTTCACATTTTTATTTGATTGCCATTTTTTCTTTGCATTTGAATTCAGGTAACATAGTGAGGGGCTGATTAGCAATTGCCACCTAATGCTGTCTTAGAGGCTTTCTTCATAATGAGCAAAGAACTTTCTGTCCCAGAACCACTTTGTTGTGAAATAGGAAGAAACCTGGTCTAGTGGAAGGTGTTCCTACCTGTGACAGGGGGTTGGAACTGGATGATTTTTAAGGTCCCTCCCCACCCAAACCATTCTGTGATCTAGAGAGCATGGAAATGCTGGAAAGAGCACTCAGAGACTTTGTACTCTCTGCCCCCTCCCGTCCCCCCCATTTTAAATATAAGTTCATTATAAAAAAGTTTTTTTTCTGTTGCTTTCTCTATTTTTTTGTGGTTTCCTCCTCCTTTCTGCCATACTTCTGCATGCTTGAGGTCATTGATCCTCCACTCTAACCTCAAGATGAAGTTGTTGGAGTGAGATTCATACACAGTCAGTAGCTTTTTATTCTTTCCGTTACTGGGAGTGCAGAATAAAACAGAAGCTTGTCTTTATTGGAGATCAATTTGCCAACAATTCTTATATTTGCTCTGCTAGTCTCTAGGATCTTTAGAATGTGAAAATTATTCTTTTTTAGCCTAAAGAGATAAATTTTGCAGCAGAATGGGACATTTTTGGTTGTTATAAATATCCTTTTCCAGGGATGAGTTCTTTGGATGTGTTCTACTCTGGTGAGAGTTGCTTTATTGATCTATTAGGATTTGAAGACTTAAAACTGCTGTAGGAGTCTTCTTCCTAAAGAAAAAAAAATCTGCACAGCTGCTTTATCTCCAGTAAAGTAACCGTGGGAGCGTTACTGTGGACACAGTACTTACCTTGTCAGTGTGTTGTGCTGTGGGCTGTAGGGAGTAAGTATTACTGTGCTGAAAATTCCAGCAGCTTCCTGTATCCTTTTTTCAAGTGTTCTGTCTACAAATGTTTCCTATTTAAGTCTCCACTCCACTTTATCTGTAATGAAATCAGCGTAAAATTTTATGAAAATTTGATATAAACAAACCTGGCACCATGAGGTGGCTGGATTGAGAGTGCTGGTAACAGTGGGTAATATTAGCTGTGCATATTCTTAACACAATATGTTTTACAGCATATTCAGCCTTCTTGTAATATACTGGAACTCAGGAGCAGCTTGATATTATTTGAGATGAATTGTTCCCTGTGCTTTTCTTAAAATGTTATAAATCAGAGTGGTGAATGGTAGTGTGAGCTACTATAAATACTGAATTTAGTCTGGGATTTTTTTTTTTTTGTCCTCCTGGAAAAATATAAATTTTGCAAGGGATTTTTTCAATAAATTATTCTGGGTTTTTGTGCCCCTATGTGTCTATTTAACCCTGGATTTCTGCTCTTCATGTGCCATCTCTGTGTTGTGTAACTCAGGCCAAGTTTCATACTAGTTTCTGAAGTAATTTTGAAGATACATTAAAACATGTAGGTTCTGCCAGCATTAATTGACTGGCAAGTCTGTGGTAGCTCAAAAATAAGTTCCTGTTCTCCAGGATTTTTAAGACAGTTTATTTTTTGGTTTTGGTTTGTTCTTGTTTGGTTGTTTTTTCCATGCAGACACTGTGATGACCTTCACCCTACTGATTTCTGTTAAATCTCAACCAGTTTATGCAGGTGCAGAAGACATGCTGTGGTGATATTCTTGACTTATTGGGTGCTTGAAAGTGGTGAGGGATTTTTTTTCTCTTCCTTTTTTTTTTTCTTTAGTGGAATATACTTAGTACAGATTCTTTGGGAGTATTGTGACAATGTTTCCCTTGATTCTTAGAAGAGCCTTGTCAGTAACGTGAACAAAAAAGTTCAACTTCCCAAATCTGAAAAATCCTTATGAACTGTCTCTTGTTTGCTGCTGTTCATTTTGTGTCCTTGCACTGTTTTGATCTTTAATATCCATTTAAGAACTCTCCATTTATCATATACAAGTTTTTGAATCTTAATATTTTCTCACTTATTTAAATGTAGCATCCATGCAGCTGTGTTTAGTTACCTGTCTGTCGGACAGTACCATCACTTTGTTAGATGCCTGAAAGTGAACCTTCAATTCTGGGGATTTTACTGTGTGTTATGAAATTGAGTACCTTGCTGGAGGTCTATAAAGCTGAGGCTCAAGTTTTTTAACCAAAATAAGCATAATGCAGCACCACAGAAGCTTTTTTTAGTAAATATTACTTGTTTTTTTCCGATTCTCATCTCAACGTTCTGTGAATACCACATTATAGCATTCAAGGGCAAAAATCCTGGCAAGTTGTCATGGTTTATTGGGTAGTAATGACGTGCTGCTGACATTATGGTTTTCAAATCCCTGGCCTAAAAACACTACTTGGATGAAAACAAGCAAACAGAAAAGAATCCTGCTGATGGGCGGAGCTCACTGCTGAAATTTGCTTATTTGTTAGTGACAATGGCAGACAAAAGGAGAGTTGTCTTAAATTTAAATTTTAATACGCATGCATAGGCTTTAGGGAAGTGGCCTTGCCTTTCTTTCCAGTTAGTTTAGAACCTAGAATGTGAATTGAACTATTTTTGTATCACTTGTGTTTTGGACAAAGTGCTGGACTTCACTTAGGAGTTGTTTCTGTGATAGATGATGGCCTGGTAAGATCCACAATACCTACCCCTACTGGGGAAAGAAAGGAGGGGGAAAAGGCACAAATTGTTGCAATACCTAAAATTGTGGGGAAAGAAAAGACATTTAGTTGCTGCCTCCTGGGTAGTATCAGGTGAGCACTATGCCTTCGTTATAGCTGGAAGTGAGGAAGTGTAGGTGTCAGGCCCCCCAAATCAGGTCAGCCAAAGAGGTGATAAGTGTTCTGTACTGAGTCCACCATCCATCTGTCACAACTGAAGGGAATGAGCATAGCCTGCAATCTAGAGTCAAAAATGAGTAATGCCACACCGTAACAGAGTAATTTCTGCAGCAAAACCCTGATTAAATATGCATGAAAGATTTCTTTAAAGTATGATAGTGCCTTCTGTTTCATTCTGTGCAGTTGTACTTGCAGACTGAAACAGGATTTTTACTTTTTAAAGTTTGTGGGTTTTTTTTCCTTGATGAAAAATCATTGTTTTCTAGTATTGGTTCAGAGGAACAATTTTATTTCTTGAAACTTCTTACTAATTATTACTTTTTAAAATGTTTTTTTCTGAGGCAGGCAAGAAAATTCTTTGGTGCTACTTTGGAAACCATGACTTATCCTTAAATAATTGTCGTGTATCTTTAGATAGATAGGGGCAGAATGTATTTTTTAGCTAAACAGAATCATCAACGTTCCGCTTTTAACATATGCTGGCTATTGAGACATCTTTGGGAATAGAAGAGCTTGACATGATGTGATCACCCCAAGACACATGCATATTTAGAAAGAAAAAGGTACAAATATGTTGATGAATTTTCGGGGGATCTTTCACCACCACTTGATTAAGTTTTTAGCTTTGGGGTTCATGGTGGTGTGGTGTTTGGTTGGCTTTTTGTTTGTTCTGATTGTGGCAAGTGCTGTAGAGATGATTTAGGAAGTTAGTATTATTCACATGGACACAATGCATCTCTGCCAGAGGTTGCCACAGCCATTGCAAAGAAAAAATAAAAGCTGAGGGTTGTCTTCCTGACCAGTTCCTGAAAGTGGATTTATTTATCCACTTTATTTATCCATATTATCCTGAAAGCATTTATTTATATGGCTATAGTACCTGGTAGTTCAAGTGATACTGTGTTGGCTATGTACAAAAGTATAACTGAAAAGCATCTCATTTTAAAAAGTTGGTTCTTCGTGTGAAATAAGGCAATACTATTAGATAGTAAATAAAGGTATATTGGTATATTAGCTACATGCTGAAAAATTTATTTGTATCTTTTAGTCACTACAAAACAAATGGTTTTGAGGTTATAAAAGAATGACTGTGTATTATGACAGTATTTTCTGCAGGGTATGTCTTCCTTTGGAAGAATTTTGCATGATTTAAAAATTTTGTAGTACAGTGGTCAAACTAGAAGAAGGAACTCAGCCACAGCTTGAATACTAGCTTTAGTCAAAAACTAATGAATATGTGGGAGATACAAATGTAGTACTTGAATAAAACTTAAGACAAACTGTGTTACCTTATTAATGTAGAAGCTTCTGATAAGTGCTAAAGCTGCTACTCCAGAATGCTAAAATACATTATCTCACTACATGCATGTTCTTTTTATCAAAAATAGTAGTAAAATATCTAACAAATGAAAATTAAATTTATCATTTGCATGCAGGACTTTTGCAACATGACTGCAGTTAATAAGGACTGCAGCCCCTCTCTCATTCCCCCCCAGTGGGATGGGGGAGAGAATTGGAAAAAAAAGTAAAATTCATGGATTGAAATAAAGACAGTTTAATAAGACAGAAAAGAAAGGGAAAATAATAACAATTATGATAAAATAATTAAAATATATGAAACAAGTGATGCACAAAGCAGTTGCTCACCACCTGCCAACGGATGGCCTGACACTCCCCAAGCAGCAGCCCTCAGACAGTTTCTCCCCAGTTTATGTACTGAGCATGACACCATATGGTCTAGAAAATCTCTTTGGACAGGCTGGGTCAGCTGTGCCGGCCGTGTCCCATCCCAGCATCCTGTGCCTGACAGCCTCCTCGCTGTGGGTGGGGTGAGAAGTTAAAAAGTCCTTGACTTGGTGTAAGCCCTAGTCGGCAATAACTGAAACATCAGTTAGTTATCCAAAGTTTTCTCACCCTACAAAACACAGCACCATACCAGATACTAGGAGAAGAATTAACACTCTCCCAGCCAGAACCAGGATAACCATTCAATAGTTAATATAGTATTACTACAATGCAAGAATAACTGCACTGCTTTGAGAGGCTACTACAACACAGTAATATTTAATAGTGTTTAAGAGCAAAGAGCTCTTTCCTGGTACACCGTTGTGAGGAACTTAATTGTAGTAAGTTGCAGGTCTTAAGGCTGGATGCCTTAAAGATGGATTGCTCTGCTTTTGTTTGTTGATGATTGTTACAGAACACAGGTTAAAAGGCTGTAAGAATCTTTGTAAAATCATTATTATTTTTTTTAAAAAGGGTAACATATCAGCTAACTGAAGGAGAAGTAGAAATAATTGCTATACATGTTGGAAGTTTCCAGAGCATCTGAAACTTGATCTCAGGACAACAGTAGGACTGTTTCTTCCTTAATTAGAAGGAAAGTACAGGTGGTATTATTTGATACCTATTTGCACTGTCCTTGAAACTGTCTTTTATGTCAGTTAAAGCTGGCTATGGCTGTAGCAACCTTTAAGTAAATATCTTAGTGTTATCTTGCAGTACAGGTGAGAGTATTAAGCCAAAATTCTGGAAGTGCTTCCTGAAAAAAAAAGAGAGGAGTTTATGTGGCTGAAAAGTAGGAGTAATATTTAAAGCAGATTTCCTGTGCTGCTGTCTTGCATGTTCCTTATAGTGTGTCTGTTTCCTAGTTTTGTGTTGCTATTTATATCTATTGGTACTTGTCAATCAGTTTAACTGGACTATTACACATGCAGCATCCTTCAGGCCTTCCCTCTTGCCAATAGTAATTCTAGATCTCAGCATGCACTCAAACTCACATAAAGCCTGTACCTTTTTTAGAAAGTTCGTATGCTTTGAGGGTATCATAGTTGTTTTGAAGGCCTTTAAGTATATAATAACTATTGCTATATTGTGCCTGTTTAAAGTTAATAGTTGTTAATTTCATCTCTTAAATGAAAGAACTGTCCGATTACTGGTAAAGAGGTTATTTGTGGGTTGATTTGTGTGGGGTGGAGTACATAAATGATCTGCAACCAGAACACTGTAATTACATATTGAGAGCTCACCCATTTCTCCGAGGATGCTCTTCAAGCTTAGGCTCCCAGCTGGAGGAGGATTAGGATTCACTCTCTTCCAGCTGGTTCTGGGGAAGAGAAGTCTATAGTTCTGTCTAAAAAAACCCTGTGGTTCATAACAGATGGCCCCCATCTGTATACTGTGTAGCTCTGGAAACTCAAGTGCTAAGAAACATTACTTTGAACTTTATTCACTTGATTAATGAACAGGTGAAGTAGCTCTTAGTAATTGAGCAAATGCAAGCAGGTCCTAAATATTATTGCCATGGACACTTGTGAATGGATGCTATGAACTGATGCATTTAAGCATGGAATGAGGTTGAGTGGCACCAAAAGTGGCTCTGGCAGTGTCTGGAGTCATGATAACTTAGAGGCAAAGCTTCTCACTGTGGGAAGACATCAGATGTTGTGATGACTACCTGTGTCAATGGGTACTGCTGTGGAGGAAGTCTTTAACAGAGTTCTCTGCCACAGTTTCAGCAGAAGCTGAGTATAGGATAGCGGATTAAAAAGGAGGAAACTAGTCCAATATGTTGGCCAGATCCCTCTTGTCAGTCCTTTCTGTCCAGTAATTTATTGACAGTTATGGAATAACATCTCTCTGAAGTTTGGTTAATAAAGGAATCGTATTTACTACAGAGCTTTAAAGGCAAGTCACACAGGGAAGAGAGTGGATGATGGAGAATGTTGATGAAGAAACAACAGCTTGATTCTGATATTAGCTTTGTTATGTTGGAAGGGAAGAAACAGCAGAAAGAATGAGGGCAGGTCATTCTGTCCCTGCTTTTCTCCTAGTTTCCCAGCAATTTTATCTTAAGTCATAGTGGTGGAAGAAAAAACTGTTAAAAAGGAATAGTTATTAAATGAAGTACTGCCATTTAAGTTGAAAAATAGGTTCCATGTTCTTAAAATTTTAAGTCCAAACATACAGTCAACAAAATCTGGTGAACAAATACTATGTGTGACAGACTGCTGAGTCCTTCAACCTCTTTGAAGTAGGTGGGTATTTACTCGTTCATGGATTTCAAACTACATTTATCCTAATAAGTTATCATTAAGTCACATTGGCCTCTGGTCCACCTATTTAGGTTTTCTCTCCATTTGATGTGTAAATCTGATTTAATTTTTCTTTCCTCACTTATATTTTTCTGACTGTATGAACACCTTTTCTTGGAGCAGTTACTAACACTGCTTCTGGCATTGAATGAGAAATTGTAACGTTGCTTGTTTCATTATTTAAGAATCTGGCTGTCTCCCCATTGTTACTGCTATTGTGGTAAATCTAGACTTGTAGTGAGATGGAAAAGAAAGGAGGGAGATGGGTGTCCAAGAAGAATGACCTGTGAGTAGGAAACAGGATCCCATTTGTAATATATTTGCTTGTTTTGAGGTACTTTTGAAGGCCAGTTAACCAGACTGTGGACCTATGTATGAACAATGACTTCTGGTTTGAAAATATGGAATCTTCCAAACATGTTCCTGTGAAGACCTATGAATTACTAAAACTTTTGATTACCAATTCCTCTGTTAGTTCACTGTATTTTTGAAAATTGAATAGAACAAATTACAGATGTGGGTACACAGTTAAATACCTGCACAAATGCTATAAAAATATGAGACTGGACTTCTTCATTTCCTGGAATCTTTGCTTTTTTTTTGAACCTTTAGCAGTAAGTTGAGTCACCATTCTATCTCCACTTATCAGTGTGTAAAATGAAAATTTTGTCAAAACTAAAGGTGTTCTGAATTACAAAAGAAGTCACCAGTTCTACACATTTCTCCCCATTTCTGCTGAACTGTCCCATCTAATCGTATAAGTCCAGAAAAATTGGTGTCAGAGACAGCCTTTAAATGAGTATAGGTTTAGATGAATACAGGTTTTTTAGATGAGTGTATAGGTTTGACTTCATTTAGAATTCATGAACAGTATACAGCCTCTCCCAAGACATTAGGTTTCTCCTCAGTCTTTGAGACTCAATTCTGGATATTTAGTAATGAATGTTTTGATTGCAGTGCTGGATCTCTGAACTTGTCTGGACTCATAGTGAATTCCTTGAAGGTGTGCATGGAAGGAAAGTAATTCTGCTGCTGAGCATTGTGATGACTGAACTGCAGAAGCTGCTAATCATTAAGCTGCATGCAAAATCTTTAATGTGGTCTCAGGAACAAGTAGATGCATTTGCTTTGTGCTGCCACCAATTTATTTTTTTTTTATTCGAAATTTACAACCATCAAATGTTCTGACTGACTTCACCCGGCTTTGCAAATTCAGGCTACCTTTGTATGGGTGGTCTCTCAAAACCAGACCTGCTTGGAAAACGTTTTCTCTGCATGTGTTTGGAGTTTTGCCACACTTGCTGTATAAGGCTGATCATGTGAGAATAGTCTGTGTCTGTGCAGACACTGTGTCTGTGCTGAGAAAATAGCATGGAATGACTATGGGTCAAGAACATGGGACTTTTTTAAATCTTACTGTTAGGAGTTTTATATTGAGTAGTGAATTTTGATAGTGAAGACTTATGTGTAGAATGTTTCTTTCGTTCTCTCCATTTTGTGTTCAAGGTGGTAACGTTTCAAAAACTGAGTAGGATTTGGTCTCATAGTTGAACTTGTGTGGGAATCCTGGGTAAACTACAAGTAGCAGCCTTGAATCATGTAGAGGTCTTAAATGTGCATGAAATGCTCATTGACAGCTCCGTTTTTGTCTTCTCTGGTGTCATGTTTATGTGGGGCCCTGCATTCTGTTAAATACTTTTTTCCATTTTCTAACTGAAGTATTTTCTATTCTTTTAGGGATGCTGCTAATCTTGAAGTAAAGCAGTGTACAGTATTCTAAGATAGAATAGTTACCTATATGCACAGACATTACCTAGGTGTTAACAAAAATCTCATCCCCAAGGTAACTCATTATTTCTAGAAATCAAAGTCAATGTTGAAGTTCCTTACTTTTGTGAAAATTAAAGTATTGTGGAATGCAAGGGGTTTTTTTCAGTGAGAGGAATTAAAGTTTTAGCTTGCTCTTGATTCAAGGGATGTGTTTTTTGTTCACAGCTGTCGAAGTTTGTGACTTCTTAGAAATACCTTTTGATCCAAAATAAAGTAATATAATCATCTATCACTCCCAAGACAGCATCCTATATTTTCTTGAAAATTATGAAGCTGGGAAAAAATGTAGATGAGAGCTCACTGGATATAACTTTGGGTAAAGAAAACTTGAGTAACTTGAACTGCTAGGTTCCTGAATCAGTGTCAAGTGGAGTTTCTTTATACTTCAGAGAAGGAAATCAGCCTGTCTTTCCCCTCACTGCCCTGAGTTTGCAGTCAGGAAGTCTTGGCATATGATTCTCGTTGTGACTAAAAAATCTTGAATAGTTTTAATCCTCTGATTTGGAGGACTTGTTAGTTCTGGGAAGGTTATTTAACAATTGACTGTCTAAGCATTTCCATTTGACATTCTGTGAAGTTATTACCATGTGCATGTCTGATAGTAAGATAATTTCTTCAGTTTGAATGTCAGCCCCAGGTACTATTCACATTGCTTTTTTGCATTGGTTTCCAGATGTCAGTAATCACTTCAGAAAATTATGCCTGTATATACCTCACTAATATCCAAGCTATTGGCTTTCACACTTGACTCTACTCTTGTAGCATCATTTCAGATTTTCTCTCCATTGTGTTAGTCCTTCCTCAAACAGCAGTACTTCCTTTAAATGTCCTTTAATTTTTCTTTTTAAGTGATCCTACAAGTTTCTCTTAAAAAAAAGTATGTATTTCATGCATGTTCCTTTCTTCTGTATGCTATTTTATCTTTTCTCCCTTACATTTGTTTTAATGTTGTTCCATGTTTTAGGCCATCATTCTATCATATAAATACGCTTCTTCCTTTCAAATGAGATTCAACAAGTGAATTAGAGACAATATCCATTTACACAGACAAACATATATATGTGTAATAGCTTTTCTTGGGTGTATTAAAATATATTTAGCATTGTTTTCTTGAGTAAAACAGTATTTTAAGGGATTTCTGTTTTTACTCTCAGTTGCTTCATATTTTTTCTTCACTATACTGTCTGGAGAGAACATTAAGTGTTGTGATCTGGTAATTTATATAGAAGAAGGGTTAGCTATTAACCATTGCTGCTACAGGTTGATATTACTGAATAGTACTTTCTCAATTCTGTAGCAGAAAAGCCCACACGATTTCTAAGATTACTTTGACAATATGAAATTCATTGATTCTGATTTTATTGAGGCATGGAACTGAAGCAGTTTTCCTTTCCAGCCACTGATCCAAAGGACATGGAATCCAGGCTTTGTGATGCCCTGCTCACTGAAACGTTTCCCTATGTTTTAAGTAATTTTTTCTGTGTGGAGTAGGTTGTACTCTCCCTCTGTCTTTTCTGGTTCATCTGGTCTTGCCAGGAGCTTCAGCTTTTGAGGGAGACCTTTGCAACACAATGAGTGAGGAGTAATGATTTGTCACTTGCTTAAAAACACACACAAAAAAGCATTACCTAGTGTGAATTCTCAGAAGCCATCTGCCATTGCTTCTAGGGGGCTCACATTCAGGTGCTCTTAAAGAGCAAAGCAAAAAAAAGTTGGTATGAGTGTATGTGTTTCTTTTATGATGGTTTAAATTGTGTAACCACTCAATTGCAATCCCATGACTACAGATGGGACAAAGATAGTCCTGGTATCTAGTGAGCCCCAGATGATATTAAGATGTCTGTAAAGTGCTTTATCATTACTGGCAAGTGACCATTGTGACACTGTGTCTTGCAGACTTGACTCTGAGTTTTGAGGTGTTTCCTAACCTCACTCTTCCTAAATTAAGAAGACTACAAAGCAGATGGGTTGGCCACAGCTGAGAATGTAAAATTATTACACACACACACACACACACACACACTCACACACACACACACACACATGCTTTTTCCATAGGCACTTCTCCGTAGTTGCCTTTAGGAAACATACAGTCTGTGAATCTTTAAGGCACATTTGGTTTCTAGAAACCTTTTGTATAGTAACAACATGTGCTGAGAGGCTGGCAGGCTGTAAGACACTGTCAGTCCAATTTGTTCTTGCTCCCTCCCTCACTGAATCTGGTGACATCACAGAGATAGATGTGCTTGCGAGCAAAACAGCAGAAGGAGTTGAATGTCTGCCAAGAATTTGCAGTATGAAACTGAGCTGCCTGCTTCCAGTCTTGTTTTCACAAATCTTTCATTGTGTGCTTGTATTTTTCACTTGTCAGGATGTTCTTTGCTGAACAAACACAGCAGCAGTGAAATCTCTTCATACTTAGCATAAGTCTCACACAGAAGCTTTGGAGGAGTAGCCTGATCTCCACATTCAAAATTGTTCCAATTTAGTTAATTATTCTAAAACGTTTCGAATTCTAGTAGAGCCTTGCCCCAAACTGTAGATATTTTGAGGTTTTTTTTTTAATGTGGTAAAATGTTTGCTTGCAACTTCCCAGGGGTGGTAAATATGGGAAACATTGAGGCTGTGAAGGATAGTCTTTGATCTGGCTCTTCCAAACCTAGACAGTGTTTACATGTGGGCATCCAAATTTGAAGGACTTTGGGGATGAACAGGGTATGCACAAATACTGGCTAGAAAAGATAAGAACGACTATCTTAGGCTGTTGACTGCCTATACAACTCCCTTTGATTTAATAAACTGTTCATGAACTTCCTGCAAAGCATATGTGAAATAATTTTATTTCTCCCCTGAAAAGTTGCATGAGTGTTACAGCTTTCCTTTCAAAAAGCCGAAGGTAAAAGTAATTCCTGAAATCTTGATTCCAAAGAAATTGAAGCACTCACCGACCTTTCATACATACACAGGGTTTTTTCCCCCAGTAAACCTGATATTGACTGGAAGCAGCTAGCTGTCTGGCACCTAGAATCCAGTCATGAACAAAAAGAGAACAATTTGTGTACAGTAGATCCCTCCTCTCTGTTAAAATAGGATGGGGAATCCCTGCATAGCTGATTTCAGCTAATGTTGCTGTGGTGACTGTGGCTGAAAAGATAGTGCCTGTGGGCAATGAAGATACTAGCTTCCTCCTCCAACTTGGATATTAAGGATTTGTATGCTTGGCATAACTATCAACAGTTGTCTTGATTTCTCGGTTTCTCAAAATGAGCAGAAACTGCAATCCTTCGAATAACTAATCCTGTGAACATATTCCAAACTGAAGTAGTTTGATGGGCAGGTGAATTTGTATTAGTTTATAGTTCAACATCATTTGGTATTTACCCAAAGGCTAATATAAATACTTGTGTTCTAAATGAAGAATATCATTCCTGATGTGTGGCTTAATTTTGAAACAGCAGATTTCCTAAGATATTCAGATTGTTTCCATCTAGTGGGTGCTTTAAAGACCACACCTTAAACTCAAAGTGTACTGTGTGTGCTATGGCTGTACACTGAACAAAAGGTAGAGATTTTCAGTCTCTATATTACAGTAATATAAACAAACCTGATTCCTGCAAGAAACTATTTTGGATACAATTTTTGCTTGGCTTAGGCAGCGTTAAGGTGCTTGAAGTTCTTCTGGCATATGTTTCCGTGCAATAATTAACAGTATGTGTATATGTACCTGCAGAATAGATTCTGAAAAGGTATGTGTGAAATCACTAACTGTAACTTGATACAGCTGTACGAAGAATGTTTCTCAAAACTTACCATAATCGAACATTATTCCCATTTCCAGTGTTTTAAATGTGATTTTGGCATATTTTAATTGTATTTTTAAATTAAATTTTGTGTACATCTTTGCTCTGGAAACTATAAGTCACAGGATTAAAATGCAGAATTGGATTAGAAAGAGTTTGCTAGATAATGAAATCCAGCACCTAATGCTAAATTAGGCCATCTTTCACTCTTACTAGTTGATCAAGTACCACTTTAAAACAAACAGTTATTGCATTTGCTACATCTTTGATGAGGCTGCTGTAGAATGTCGGTCCTTAAATTTAAAAATGTCCTGCTTATTCCAGGCCAAATGTCTTGTTGGCTAGTTCATATCTCTATATTACTTTGTTAATGCTATGCCTCATCTTAAATACATCTTTATCGCTACACAATGTTTGACTCCCCCTGTAACTTTTTGAGTGAGAGCACGCCTTTTTATCTGCTTGTGATTGCTAAATATTTTTTTGCAGGAAGATTTTATTTTAGTTTTTCATAGCAGTGTGTGTACAGTTTTTGTACTTTGGAGTACTAACTTCTGTTCAGTTAGTGCTGCACTGAATGTGAGAACCAAGTAAAATCTTTGAGACATGATGCGTGTTACATCATGTTTATGTGATATATAAATGTCTGTGTCATTTTGTCTATCACAGTTTGCTCCCTTGAGATACCCAGTGCTCTTACTGTTTGTTTTCCTTACAGCCGGTTGCTGAACCAATTCCAATTTGCAGTTTCTGCCTTGGTACAAAAGAGCAAAATCGGGAGAAGAAACCTGAAGAGCTCATCTCTTGTGCTGACTGTGGCAACAGTGGTAGGTGACCATTTACAGGGCTGCTGGTATTATCACCTTCCCTTGAGACAGAAGAGCTGGTACACTGCCTGGTGCTGCCCCATGCACAGAGGAAGTAAGAATCCTGCCACTTAAGACAGGGAAGTCTAGTGTAGTCACTCCTGCTGATCCAGACATGTGAGGAATTTGCTTCTGTGGCATACAGTACAGTTAGCTCAGCTGAATCTTCAGCTTCCAGAGGGGAGACAGCTAAGTTAACCTAGCACAAATAATTCATTTGGCTCCTGGAAGTTTTTTTTTAAATGTGGAAATGCAGACCAGTTTCACCATGTTTCTCTATTCAGTTATGAAGAATTATCTTTGTGTTCTTCTATATGTGGGCTTGCCATCTGCTGTCTAGAGCATTGATTTGTGTTATAAGTAGGTAAGAATAGAAGCACCTAAAAATAGGAGTATCTGGATAACCAAAATTCGTTATGGAAACACATAATTGATAATGTAGTCTCTATGTGAGTTATCTATGACCATTAACAGAAGTATAAGAATTTTACCAGTCAGATTTTCTCCTTTTTCTCTAGGTCATCCGTCCTGTTTGAAGTTCTCTCCAGAGCTGACAGTTCGAGTGAAAGCCTTGCGATGGCAGTGTATTGAATGCAAAACATGCAGTTCCTGTAGAGACCAAGGAAAAAATGCTGTGAGTACAGTGGAGTATGGATTGAATGAAGAGGATATCAGTTTTGTGGCTGTTAAATTAAACTACAAAATAAAATTATTTTAGAGGCAAATATCTGTAGCTTTTATTATAGTGTGGTAGTCTTTCTGAGACCTGCGAAATACCTTGAATTGTCCGTAGTGGGAACCTATGTGCCTGTTCTCTGAAATGGTGACAAATTAGTGGAGGGCTGGATGCTGATGCACATAGAAAGAGAGATTATCTGTCTTCAACAGGATAACATGCTATTTTGTGACTCCTGTGACCGTGGCTTTCACATGGAATGCTGTGATCCTCCTCTTACCAGGATGCCAAAAGGTGAGGACTTTGTGGTGAAAAGGATAATTTAAGATGGTGTTAGATCAGTGGGCAGGCAGTGCTTCCACTTATTTGGTCCTCTTTTAGCTACATGTAGCTCATTTTTGTATGGAATTACCTTTCAGGTATTAGAAACCAAAGAAGGGTCAGAACTTTACATCCAAGTTTTTCACTATCTCCTGTTTACTGTACATTACTCTCTGTGAAGGGTTTTGAAAAGATTCTTGAGGTTTGAAGGAATAGAAGTGATCCCTACAGATTAAGATGATCAGCTTCCATTTGCATGAATAGCCTTATACAAGAAGGGAAAAGAAAGAGAAGACTGCTATGTTTTTGAAGTGGTATCCATTTGGACAGTAGACTCTTCTGGACAAATGAACTTCTGTTTGCAATCAGAAAGCAGACTATCTATGGAAGATTATTCCTTGGTAGTTAAAAGATAGTTGGAAGTAGTATAGTCGTAAGCAGATAATGGGATAATTAACCATTAAATTATGGTTTTCTGACGATGTGCTGCCAATTAAAGACGCTTCCTTTGTTTTTGGAACTCTTTAGGGGCTGGGAAATATTAACAGGACTTAGGTTGCTGAAGAGTACACATAATTCCTCTTACATGTATATGTGATAATCAATGCCTTTTGTACTGTTCCTACCCTTAATCTCAGAAGACCTCTGGACTGTGTTTCTGCCTTTTGTCCTGTATAGATGTCTCTTGCATTTGGTGATGAGGGCTTGTGTCTTACAGGTATGTGGATATGTCAAATATGTCGACCACGGAAGAAAGGAAGAAAGCTTTTACAGAAGAAGGCAGCACAGATAAAAAGACGCTATGCTAACCCAATAGGACGTCCCAAAAACAGGTTAAAGAATCAAAATACAACGTAAGTCTATAGGGAAGAGTACGGTGTGAGATTCTGTAGGACAGTGGATATTTCTGAAGTCTGTAATCTACTTTGTGAGAAGTTTTCTTTTACAATTAAGAGCTGTTCATTATTCTTTAATACAGATTTTCTGAAAAGGGCTGTGAAAGACCAGAAGTAACCTTAGTGCTTCTTTTGGCCAAGATTTTTTACTCTTTATAGTAATTTACTATTTATTTTTGAACTATTCCTTATAGTCATAGACAAATTTTGCTTTTCATGTAATCTCTTTTGCTGGATGGCTCCTTCTTCCAGGATAATTGCCTTGCTTTGCATTTCCCAAGAACCCTTTTTGTTGTTTAAAGAAATTAAGTAATCACAATAACGCATATGAGATTGTTTGACGTGTATTTAATCTGACACTGCTGCCAGAAACTATTTAGCCCCTTTATGTTTCCATTCCACATGTTTCTGCATTTGTGGAGAACTCTATTGTGCTGGGACAGATTGTGTTTCTGCAGCCTTGTCATGATTGTTGTGGGGCAACTAGGTAGTTGTCAGGTAATTGGATTTGGGTGGGCAGGAATTCTTTGGATAACTGTTCAGCCAAAGCAATTTCCTTGAATTAAGATTGCTGTGCAGTGCTGGTTGTGATGCAGCCCTATGGACTCTTCAGGGTGCAAAACAGTGAAGGAGCATGTCACAGGAACATCTGTTTTGGACATCAGATCGGCTTAAAAAAACAGTTGAACCACCACTTGATTCTAACCAATAGCACCAGAGTATGTTCTGGAAAACAGCCTTACAAAATTCAAGGCTTCTATAAACATAGAGGGAGTGTCTCTATTAGATGTGCTTTTTTTTTTCCCAGTCAGTACCATAACTTTGCATAGAAGAGCTCTCAGTATAATTCAGAGGAGCGAAAGGAAAACTAACCCTCTACATCTACTATTGTCTCTTTTAACTATTATTTCATGATTGAGTTACAGTTTTTTGCCTTTGTTCCATCATTTTACGTGCAAAATATATCAGAATTGTGCAAAGATGTGTAGTTTGTCTTCTTGGGTAAAAACTGCCTATTTCTATCCTCTGTAGCTGAAAAGATTAGCTAAAAGTAGTCAGTCAGTTTAGGACACTCCTTCTTGAGAAGTTTTGAACACTCAGTTATCTCATAGAATCATAGGATCATTTAGGTTGGAAAAGACCTCTAAAATCATCAAATCCAACCGTTAACCCAGCACCCCTGTGTTCACCACTACCCATATCCCCAAGCCACATCCACACACCTTTTGAATACTTTCATCTCAATAGAGTTTTAAAATCTACAGTCTCAAAGATGGCAGCCCGTTGAAGGGCAGCACTATTTTCAGCTGAGGTGACTGTCAGTGGTATAAGTTCTTATCTAATAGGTGCATCCTTCATGTATTAACTTTCCGTGGAATTCTTACAATGATTTCCTATCAGTACAAAAATTATGGCAAATGACAAGTATAAATGTTTAATGATTGCATAAATTGAAGCCTCCTGTGCAGTGTATTCATTCTAGTTACTGATTTTAAAATTTAATGTTGTGTTAAATTTGGTGAAAATCTATTGTTTATACTCAAATTAGTTTGACATAATGTTCAATGTAGACAAAAACAGTACAGTATCTCTACCGAGATATTTAAGTCCTGGCTCCTCTAGGATACACAGACTCTTGATGACACCTGTATTATTAAATTCTTCAGCTCACGTTCTGTCTGGTTGATAAATATGTTAGAGAAGATGACAGGCCACCTTACCACATATTCTGACCTTATCTTTCCCCTTCTCATCCTTTAGATCAAAAGGTCCTTTCAGCAAAGTTCGCGCTGGTCCTGGTCGGGGTCGGAAGCGTAAGATGGCTTTGTCCAGCCAGTCAGCATCATCAGAAGGAGGATACCTGGAGCAGACAGATGTCTTGAACTTCTGCAGAGATGGCAGCAACACGTTGAAGTTTAACAAGAAAACCAAAGGGCTTATAGATGGCCTTACTAAATTCTTCACTCCCTCCCCTGATGGACGAAAAGCTCGAGGAGAAGTGGTAGACTATTCTCAGCAGTATAGGATCAGGAAAAAGGGTACCAGGAAATCTAGCACTTCAGAATGGCCCACAGGTAAAGATTTTTCACCCTGCCAATGTAAGTACCCTGTATACCAAGCAAAAGTTCAAAGGCTAGGATGTTGAAGTGACTGGAATTGTTAGAGGCTGGAAACTTTGAGCTGAAAGTTAACACTGAAATGCATTTACCTTCGGTGCATTGAGATAGAATATGAGCTGGAAAAAGGAAATGATCCTAAAGACCTTAGCCTCTTTATATATGGTGACAAAGTGTGACGAGGGGTTAAATGATTACAATGAGGTAGAATGCCCATTGGTGAGGAGGCACTTGCAGACAGCCCTAGGAAATGGGCTAAATAATATCACATTTGAAAGAAATAACATAGGCAATGGTTCATGAAAATTAAGAGCAGCAAGGTAGAAGTATCAAATTGAAAATACTAAAATAAAATAACTAAAAGCAGTCTGACAGACCCGTGAGTTTCCAATCTATGGATGTATGCAAATGTTTCTTAATTTTCTCAGCCACAGAGGACCCTGTTTGTGTGGCTTGGCATCTTCTTGCTGAAAACTGTCGCTTCCCTTTGAAATGCAGTTCTCCTTTCCTTGTTTTTTTTTTGATTTTCTAGCTTAAGACATTATCTGTGACTAGACCTTTATTTAATTTCTGTATTCAGATATTTACAGTTTCATTGAATGGTTCTGAATTGTTCCTAAGCTGGCAGTGGAAAATATTCCACAATAAAGTACTATGTTTACAGTTTTAGAATAGTTAACCTTCATTAACCTGGCTGGTGCTGGAAGAACAACAATATCACTTAATGCTTTGAGAGTGGAGCTGAGTGTCTAGAGGGTTTTGTTGGGGTTTTTGTTTGGGTTTGTTTGTTTGTTTTTGTTGAAAGGCTATTTCTAAGGTGATGAATGTGTAGGTGTCCTGGTTTTGATTTTACCAGATCTGGCATTTAGTTGTGATCCTTGTTTGTGAAAAACGGGCTTAGTGGTAAGCTATTTATGCCTTCATGGTACTGTGAATATGTAGATGGTGACATTTGGACCTGCTTAAACACAGGACAGTACTACTTACATGGTCCCAAATCTAGAACCTGTTCTTCCTTTGTGGTTCCAAATCTGAATAGAAAATCCAGTCAAAAACCCCTGGCATAGTGTGTGAATACAGCCAGATGTTGTTTGTCACTGCACTAAAAGCAAATGCTCTTTTGTAAATGTAGGTGAAGACAATTTTCTCTCTCATTTACAGACAATCAGGATGGCTGGGATGGAAAACAAGAAACTGAGGAGCGTTTCTTTGGAAGCCAGGATGTCTTAAATGAAAAAGACATGGAGTTGTTTCGAGATATTCAGGAACAAGCACTGCAGGTAAAGTTAAATTTTCAGTGTCTGGTAGTAAGTACCAAATCTCTAAAAGAAATGTAAACAAGTCTAAAACCACCATCTCAACAACAACAGAATAACAACAAGAAATACAAACTTCAGATGAGTCAGTCTGTTACAGGAGCTAATGTGCATGGTTTCTGCTGCTTGAGAGTAGTGGAGAACTGACCTCAAGTGAGCTGAAGGATAATACAAAAGTGAGCATAAGAGTGTAAGAGGCTAAGGTGGCTAAAAAACCTTGAGAGCTGTGTCTTTAGTCCTCTCAGAACTGTTAAATAGCTGGTAAAACATGTGGACCGTAAAAATAAAAAAATATGGGATGGTTTGCTAGCAGCATGGGTCATATAATGTCTCTGAGTAGTTAAAGCATTCTTTTTCTAGACTTTTAACTCCTTATGGAACAGGATAAAGCATTGCTGTTTGTATCTGTGTACACATTGATGTTTACCAATACAGGTTGTTGTTCCTTTTCATCTAGAGCTCCACAAAATGTGCATGCCTAGGATTAGATCCTGATGTGACTTGTGCCTTTACCAGTCCCGCTTAGGAAGCTTAACAAGATGTTAATTTAGAATGGGACACTAACCCACTGTCCTTGGATACAGCTGCCTCATTCTGCTAGCATAAATTTGCATATAGGTGACTCACTGGTACTCTTCGTATTAGTTGCTGACCTCCTGCATGACATATTCTCATTAGTTAATAACTTCAGTCCAGGTGGTTCATATTATAATGCAAGGCTAGTGGGAATATTTGGATTTCTATAATTCTGTGGGTGACAGTCTTTGGAGATAAAATCTTCATGAATTGAGAAAGCATTTGTTTTCTTTTAAAGTAGAGCATTTAGTATCCTTACTTTTAGTTGCTATAAAATATACTGTCACTATCAGAGGGACAGGGGAAATAAAGTCTGTATAAGTAGTTTTAAAACACTCTATTTTCTGTTTTTTTCTTCTTCTAATAAATGTGAGGTTTTTCTTTAATTCTTCAGCACTTGTGATGATAAGCAGGTTGCTGCATCCTGAATATTGGTTTGGTAGCTGGTATATTCACAGTACTCCATCTAGTCTCAGAGCTGGGAAGACACTAATACTTGCATATTCTAGTTTTTAACCTCAGGAGCAGTTTATATGTTTCTGTTCTTCACTATTGAAATAACAAGAAAGAAAATTACAATGAGACTCAAAAAAGATTATATTAAACTTCACCGTGTACTAATTTGCATTTAAAATTATGATATGCAACACCATGAATGGTAGTGGAGATATGTGTTACGATAATTTATTAATTCTTTCTTTTTGTTAATCACATGATTGCTTGAAGTGTGAGTGGCACTGGTTTCTAGTGTCAGAGACCAACATCTGCATCTTCCTAATTGCCAGTGAGTTCGAGCAGGATGGACTGTGCAGATAAAAATGTTTTAATTTATTTAATCTTACAAGTCTTTCACTTGGAAATTCATGAAAACTTGGGTTTTTTTCCCCTTGCATAGAAAGTAGGGGTGACTGGGCCTCCTGATCCACAAGTCCGCTGCCCTTCTGTTATTGAATTTGGCAAGTACGAAATCCAGACGTGGTACTCCTCCCCATATCCACAGGAATACTCGAGGTAGGACTCTTCTTGTTCTTCTTCAGTGTTTATGGGAAAGCTACTCCAGCAGGCATTGAAATCGGGTGCTTTTACATTTTCATATCTGAATGATTGTTCTGCTGTGCTGCACATATAGTTGCTTTGCTGTTCTCTTGCTTAAGAACTTTGCAAATTGTCTAAACTGCAAACACTTTGAACTTTATACAGAAATAGAAACGACTTATAGGGGCTATAGCTAGAGGAAGAAAATTAAGTGATACTATTCTGTCATTTAATAAGAACATGTGGTCTCTCATGAACAATTATTCTAACTATACAAATACATTCCTGCCCAAGCTATAGTATATAAACGGAGTTAAATCACAAGAATTTTGGGATACTTGCATTCCACTCATTCATGTCAGTGTAGTGTGTAAAATGGTTTTAAAGCAAATGGGTAGGTGGTGATGTGACCCATCCCTCAAGGGTACATACATACAGCTGAGACATCGTCTGTGATGATGAGGGAAAGAAGGGAGTAGGAACTACTTATCTCATCCATCCTGGCATCATAAGTGCAAAACTGGGAGGAGTTAATGTATTTTTTTCTTAGGCTTTTAATCTATTTCTTCTGGCATAACTTAATGATGTAAATGTAATTATGCAGGACATTGAGGGCATTTTTCTAATATACATTTGTTACAGAGTAAGTGTCATGACTTTAACTACAGTAAGGTGGTTTTGCCTTCATTAGCACATACATAAGGTCAGTGTATATTTGGTTTGTTTTTACCGAGTTCTCCATCAGCAGGAGTGAGGAGTTTTATACAAAAGTCTGTCTTCAGTCTCTGATCTTTCTTTATCTTTGCTTACAGGCTACCAAAGTTGTACCTTTGTGAATTTTGTCTAAAATATATGAAAAGCAGAACTATTCTCCAACAGCATATGAAAAAATGTGGCTGGTTTCATCCTCCAGCCAATGAAATATACAGAAAAAATAATATATCAGTCTTTGAGGTAAGTTAGAAAATGAAGCACTTTTATCCATAAAATAGGGTCTTCAGCACCTAATCATGTGATAAATTTTTCATAGTCCTAAAAATCTTCATTCTTGAAACACTGAGTTTCCAAGAGTGAAGAACAGCAAACAAGCAGCCAGTAGGAACTGACCTTGTGTATAGATTATTCATCTGTAAAACAGAAGACTCACTTTGTAAAAATCTGGGGGTTTTATTTTATGAAAATTAATTTTAAGTTGTCTCTTAAGCTATTGAATGTAACAGTGACTTGGTTACTGTTCTCTATTCTGTGGAAGTTTTAAGTCCTTTGAGATGCTACCTGTGATAGAGAACTCTTCTCTCATGTTAAGACATTGCAAATGTACAGGGATACTCGGGTGAAACCTGTCCTTGTGTAACAGCAAATGGAGTGACAGAGCTTTTCCTCATGTCTCTAAGGTTGATGGCAATGTCAGCACTATCTACTGCCAGAATTTGTGCTTGTTAGCTAAGCTTTTCTTGGATCACAAGACTCTCTATTATGATGTGGAGCCATTTCTTTTCTATGTGCTGACACAGAATGATGTTAAAGGCTGTCATCTTGTTGGCTACTTTTCCAAGGTAAGTATTTGGGTATGAATTGTTCGGTATGGTGAGCAGTGCTGCTTTAGATTCTTTAAATTGTTGTAATTTAGGCTCTTGCATTTTATATAATAAATTATGTAATACAGGTACACAATCCGTTGCCAGCATGTTTTGTTTATATTACATTCACATTTTATTTATATTACATTCAGAGACCACCATTCAGGTAGTAAACACAAGTTTCCTGTAATATTGAATAGCATATACTTGCTAGGGAACTTGTACTGCAGCTAGTGGTTAAAAAAACTTTTCAAAGCACTTCCTGCTCTTGATGGAAATGGGTAGTACTGTTTGTGAGATAGAACTGCTTGGTAATTCTGTTTATCTCACTTTTTGTTCTGTATATACATTGTTTTCCAAACAAGTTTGGCAACTTTGTACCTGATTTGAAGACTTTTATTTTTCTGAGGGAACAAGGCCAATATTTCAGATAGGACAGTTCTTAAGATTTTTATCCTTAATTATTTCAATTTTTTTAAAATAGTTTTATTTGAAGCTTTTTTTTTTTAGTATTCAGAACAGCAGGTTTGAGACTGGATTTTGGTATGTTGTGCTTGTAACATTTAAGTTATGACAGGAATATTGCAATCTTTTGCAATGAATTTAGCTGCCTTCAGATTTATTCTTAGAATTTACCTTCTCTGCAGCCTGTGTTCTTTACTGTATACTATCTAAGCAGAAGGTTATGTCAAGTTTTCATTCTTTTTGCTTTTCTTAACTGAAATGATATTAAAGAGTTTTCATACTGTCTCTTTGAAGTCTTTTCTTGGCTTTATTGTTCCTAAGAAGCTTTGACTGTGGCTTCTTATCTCACTTGTTGCTATAGAACTACTTAGGCACTTTTACAGAGCAACTTAGGCCATTTCTCACTGATCTGTTTCTTCAATATGATGCTTTTTTTCCAACAGGAAAAACACTGCCAACAGAAGTACAATGTTTCCTGTATAATGATTCTTCCACAATACCAGCGTAAGGGCTATGGCAGGTTCCTAATTGACTTCAGTAAGGAACTTTTTCTTTACTTTTTTTAGTCTGTGTTTTCATATTTTAAAGGACTTAACAGTAGAAGCAGATATTTTTCAAATTAAAACACGTCTCAGGACAAAGGCTTCTAAAGCTCACAAAATCATCTGAACTGCACAGTTTACTCTTTTTGTTGGAACTTCAGTTCTAAAGACAAATTGATCATTTTTCCCTTTATTCCGATGTTTTCTGTGTAAGCAACTTAAGGTAGAAACTAAAGGCATGTGTCAGTATACTGATTTTAGCAGAAGCTTGTCTTATGCATGTAGTTCCTTATACAGAAAGCCAGCTGTAAGACTGCATGGTCTGTGGAAATCTTCAGCAGCTTGATTAGGTGAATGAGTGTCTTAAGCAAAAGTGTCTTACATTTTAACTTTCAGAGCAACGAAACCAGACATACTTAAACTCTGAATACTCAGATAACTCTGAGATTCATACTTGTATCTCAGCAACATCATGGGAAACTTCCCCTGTAACTGTACATTGTTGATTATGCCTAGGGCAATTTATTACAGCTTTCCCTGTGGACATTAAAATTTTGGAGTTAAATGTTCAGAGAAAAACTCTACTGGTAGAATTATATCAGAATCATACCTTCTGTAGCTAAGTTTGTGTTCTCCTGAAAATACTGGTGAAGCAAAAGAACTCAAGGATGTATCTTGAGAAATCAACAAATGCGGGTTATGGTAGAACAGCAGTGAGAAGGCACATTTGTCTTCTTCCATCCACCCCACTTTGTCTCACTGCGTAGAGTGTAACCTCTCAGTCTTTATTGAACCTGGGCAATGTGTCACAGTGTTAAATTAATGGAATCTCTGCAAATAGAGCCTGATGCTCTTCAACCTGGTCTTGAAATTTGACAGGAGAGAATTTTCAAGGAAATTATCAGTCGTATTAGTTTTAAGAGTATGTTTTTCTTCTGTCATTTCCAAAATTGCTGTTGCAATTGTGCTTCAGGCTTGGTGTAGTTTCTAGGTAGGCACCTGCTGCCATCTCGTGGCATTACCTATATTACGTGTCTGATGGCAGCAGAGTTCAGAAATCTCATAATCATTGAATAACAGGAGTTTATACAAGCAAAGAATGGGCCTGACAACTCAAAGTATCCTACAGAGTTCTTGTCTACGTTTTGCAGGCAGCACTAAGCTTTTTTATGAGGCATTTGGAGAAGTCAGGGTGGAAACAGAAGCTAATATTTTGAAACTTTTTTTCTTACGTATCTTTAGGCTATTTGCTTTCAAAGCGTGAGGGTCAAGCAGGATCACCAGAGAAGCCCCTGTCAGACCTGGGACGCCTGTCATATATGGCTTATTGGAAAAGTGTAATATTGGAGTGCCTTTATCATCAACGTGACAAGCAATTAAGCATCAAGAAATTGAGTAAGCTGACTGGAATCTGCCCTCAAGATATCACTTCCACTCTGCATCACCTACGAATGCTTGACTTCCGTAGTGATCAGTGAGTACAGGAGTCCCATTGTAATCCCAAATGCATTCAGATGTATTTCATTGAAATTTAATGGTGTTTGAAGAGAAGTCACATCTAATAAGCTTGATTATACTAAATACTTTAGTGTCCAGATATTGAAACTATGGTACTCACGTGCAATGCAAGAATCTTTCAATGCCAAAGCTGGCTCAGATGTCCAGCTGTGTAGCACTGCAGCAAATTTCAAGTAATTTGCTGCTGTGAGAGAAAGCAAGTTGGTCTCTTGGTCATGTTTCCTGGGATCCCTCAGCAAAATCAATCTAATACACTCACAAAACAGAGCAGAGAACAGCAACTTCCCTTCTGTAGAGTCAGATCTGCTCCTTATTTACAGTCAATGAGCAGACAGTTGTTTCCCTCCTTTTCTCTATGTCTCAAAAATGCCCCAAACTCTGTGGATTAACATGGAGTGCTTGAAGAGTGGGACAGATCACTGGGAGGGATGAAGTGTGTTGGTATAGAATAGAGGGAGTCTGCTTGCCCAGCCGTCAAGTCAGGTGAAATACTGGGAATTAGTCTTGTTTCAGACCATGCTGGTTTGGTGAGTGGGGTTGTATTTTATTGTGTTTTGTGCTAAAGTTGAAACTTAGTTGGAAAACTTCAGTTGTATGTCCTCCTCTCACAGAATAGCTTTAACCGGTGATATTTCTCTCAGACCCTTAAACAAAATGCACTATGGTAGTGGGACTGCAACTTTTGTTGAGCAGTCTTTTTATTTCTCTTTGGTAGTTTTCACCTTATATTGCTCATTCCCCAAATGGTATACCCCTTGTCCATAACAAAAATGATACTGTGCAGCTGAATGTTACCCATGGAAGGATAATGGCTTCACCATTAACAAGAAGTGGAAAGAATTTAAACATTTCCTCAATTGTGATATGCTTTCTCTGGTAGTCAGATGGTACTGCAAATTGTAATATTTTAATGAGTTTCTCTTCTCTTCTCTCTGAAGTTACTTGTGACAGCACTGATTGATAGTTTATATTCTGTCATATATGTTTCACATGGTAACATGTACAGTATGTCACCTGTTACTGATGAGAGTATTATTGCTGTTCAGATTTGTGATCATTCGTCGTGAGAAGCTTATCCAGGAACACATGGCAAAGCTTAGAACTAATGTCCGACCTATTGATGTGGATGCAGAATGTCTGCGTTGGACACCTGTTATAGTTTCCAACTCAGTTGTCTCTGAAGATGAAGAAGAGGAAACAGAGGATGGGGAAAATGAAGAGCAACAAAAGCAGAAAGAAAAGGATCCAGAGACCAGTGTAAGAGTGAATCTCTTATTTCTGTGTGGCATGCAGTTTATACTTAATGCTTTTGGATGCAGCGCTAACAA
This sequence comes from Notiomystis cincta, assembly GCA_013398075.1. Lineage (NCBI taxonomy): Eukaryota > Metazoa > Chordata > Aves > Passeriformes > Notiomystidae > Notiomystis > Notiomystis cincta. The sequence continues at coordinate 94,560 of VZRX01023792.1, forward strand.
AATTTCAAATGTGAAGCTTGTGCATTTGTTAGAATCTTAAAAAGCAGTAGAGTCAAGGTTAGTTAATGTTTATGGTTTCAGATTAGAAAATAAAACTAGAGGAAACATCGAGGCATAGTCTAGAGAACAATCCATGAAAGGGTTGCACTCTCACATCAGGTGATGACCGCTGAGTAGAATACTAAGAGGCAAATTATCTGTTGTAACTGTATTTACGTTGAACTAATTGTGCATTTTAATGGAAAAATAGCTTCAAATTTTTCTCACTTTTTTCTTGAAAGTCGCACAAATGCTGTGTTTGAATGTAGCAAGGTGAAGTTAGCATTCTGACACACTGCTGAATGGCTGACTGAAGTGACTTGTTGGGAAGCTAAGTGAGGTATATTATCACCTGTGAGGAAGGGAGTAGCGAGAAGCACTACATGAATCTCATAAAGGTCAAGTCTTTTTTTTAATCCTGGATTTTTAAAAGTCACTTTTGGTAAACTTTTCTGACTTTTCGCTCAAATGCTTTTGTGGAATCAAATTCAGGATACACGTTTATGCTGAAATAGGAAGTGTGAATTCTATTTGTTTTTATTTAAATCAGATGGTAAAATCTGTGTCATGGGAGAAGAAAGAGCAAGAGCCTTACTCACCAACAGAGAGTGAAAAAAAGCCAGACATTATTGCTCCAGCCAATTCTGCACGACCAAACAAGCACATTTTTCCCCTGGATAGTCTTCCTGCAAACAGTCAGCCATCACGAAGAGGTCGATGGAACCGCAAGAGCAAAAAACTTCATGAGCCCTTTTGTGAGAAGGAGCCAGCATTGCCCATCGAAGACAAAACAGCAGTTCCCAGTGGACGATGCAGTGAATGTGAGGAAAAATCAGCAGCCTCACGAGGCCGGTGCAGTGACTGTGAGGAGAAGTCAGTGGCCTTGCAAGGAAGATGTGGTGAATGTGAGAAGAAATCTCCAGCCTCGAGAGGCCGGTATGCTGAAGACGAGGACAAATCTGCGGTTTCCCAGGGGCAGTATGGCAAAGGTGAAAAATCTGTAATTCCTCGTCGGCAGCACAGTGAAGGTATGGAAAGGTGGAGAGGGCAGTTGAAGAAGAACACAGAGCCACTGAAATGTAGATTCCCAGATGACTGCGACAGATTACCCCGGCGCTACAGTGATAGTGATAGGCCGCTTCTGAGGTGTTTTAGTGAGAGCAGTGAAGAGGAAGATGATGAGCCTGTGAGTCCTCGATCAAGCTCTCCACCTGTTCTCACCAAGCCAACACTGAAACGAAAGGTGCGTGCGTCCTTTCTTGTTCTTTCCGACTATATTATCCAGTCTGTTTTGTCAGCATGTTGGGGCTTTCTGAAGGATGGTGCAGTTCACAAGGTCTGTATTGAGTTTACAGGGAGCACATGTTCAGTGTTACAGAACTCTCTCTGCAGGGTACTTCCTGCTGACTTTTTCTAGTGGGGGTTTTTGGTGAATCAGAGGTAGGAGTTTGAGGAGTTTTTGATTCTAGCTTCTATCTTGTGCTTTTGATTTTTTTTTCCCTAACTTAGTTATTAAAGTTTTACTCAATCATGCAAAATAGATACAGTCCTATTTATGAAAGATGCTTGCAGAACACAAAAGCTCTCTAAACAACTGAAATCAGAGTGTAAAGTCTTTGAAATTATTTACCATGGAGATGTGAATTCTATCAATGTGTCTAAGCAAATCCTTTCTTCATGGAATGCTGCACTAAAAAGTTCTCTTCTGTATCATTTTTGCACCTTATTCTAAGCTATTCACATTTGTTTTGTAGTGTGTTTAAGCTTCCAGCTGTTACAGATGGGCTGTTAGCTTCAGCTGTTTAAATTCTAACTAGTGGCAGGGTCAGTCAGTATTTCTAGTGAATTCTAGATTCCAGAAGGGAGCGCTCTGCTGTTCATATTTTGTATTTATCTAGTGTTTTATTTCTACTGCACATGATAAAATGTCTTCTCTTTTCCCACCTTCCACTTCCAGAAACCAATTCTTCATCGGAAGAGGCGAGTCCGCAAGCGTAAGCACCATAACAGTAGTGTTGTCACTGAAACGATCTCAGAAACCACGGAAGTGCTGGATGAACCATTTGAGGACTCAGACTCTGAACGACCAATGCCCCGATTAGAGCCTACATTTGAGATTGAGGAGGAGGAAGAGGAGGAGGAGGAGGAGGAAGAGGAGGAGGAGAGTGAACTTTCATCCAGTGGATACTTTCGGCACTTAGCCCCACCAGACACACTCAGGCATAGACCCTCTTCTAAGAGGAAGTCCAGAGATGAGGAGGAGTCTGATGACAACAATGGTATGTTTGGTGGTATGTTTAATAGAGTTTAATAGATTGTGTTGGATGATAACAGCTCATGACAAACCAGCTGCTTTCTTTGGCTTGCAACTTCCAGCTGGAATGTAGGTTAGGCATAAATTACCAGTTAAACAAGCCTCAGACATTCCCTAGTTATATGAAAATGTGGTGCATACATATAACTGTCTTATTGGCAATGTCCTGATCCCAGGCTATCTTTTTGATTTAGCATTTCCTAGTGGAATTGGTATCTGTGGTTGTGGAAAAAACTATGCAGCAGAGTCACTTACAGAAAAAAAATGGAAATGAACTGGCAAGCCCCCAGTTTTCCATAACAAAGGGAAATATTAAATTGTCTCTTCTGACATCCTCTTCTTCATCACATTACATGTTCACCCTCTCAGCTTCTCATATCTCCTTAATCTCTGAACCTTCAGTTCATAAAACAAAATCATTTGGTTGCCTAGAGTCCACTGACAATTTGGAAGAAGAATCTGTCATTCAAATACTCCATTAGGAATCTTCTTTATGCCTATTAGTTGTCCTGTTGTTTTGATGGACTACACAGTACAAAGCAGTCAGCAAAATAAAAATGAACAACTATGTGAAAAACAAGTATGGTGCCATTATCCCACAAGAAAAAATTACCTGATTAATTGATGGCTTTCAGTTAGGCTGTGGTTACCAGAGAAGACTTTTTCTTTCAAAGTACTTTAATACTAAAAGAATTAATACTATAATAGCCAAGTTTGCTATCTATTTAGCATCAGTTATCCTTAAGTCCTTACTACAGCATATAACTGTGTAGATTTAGTGCCATCATATTCTAACAGCTTTAGGTCTGCTTAATCAGAATACATGCACAATCATTTTATACCATTGGGGTTTTTAACTCTGTTGTGATTAGATTACTCATTAAATACATTTTTGTGATACTCTAGCACCATTAGTAAGACTATGGAGTCAGAGATCTGTTAGATCAGTTGGTTTAAGTCTTTCTCATTTGTGCTCTTCTGAATGTTTTCTGGTGGAGATGCAGATCCCTTTGGAGATTCCACTCACACACATTCTTTTATAAAATAAATCAGTGATTTTTAACTATCTTTTGCAGACTACAAATAGTCCTTTAAATGCCCAGGGATCAAAAATGGTGCTTGGAAAGCCACTCTTTTAACTCACACCCATTTTATACTGCAGTGATAAATTCTGACTCACCTACTTTGTAAATACTTGTCATTTAGTGCTTTCTGCTCCCTTGTCTCACTTCTGTTGCATTTTTTTCCCCCTGAACTTCTGCAAATTGGTCAGAACCTCTGAAGTAATAAAGTAATAACCATATTATTTTAGGGTATTGCTGCTCCTGACATCACACAGTATCTGTTGGCTGCTTTTGCCTTCAATGCAGATGCCTTTGCATATACATATTAAAACTGTAATGCTCTTAGAGTAAATACAGTGTGTTGTCAGTTACCTAAACATGTTCATCATAAACAGCTGGCTTTTTATTTTGATAAAAGAATCAAGCTGGGTGAGTGGGACAGTACTGCCTTACAACAATTCAAAAATACAGTGTTGGAGCAATTAACAAATGTTTCAGATTTAAACTATTTTCATCATAACTACAAGGTAGGAATGTTTGTAGGAATCCTAGAAGTTTTTTTGGAGGTTTTGCCATCACTACAGAAACCTGCCTGTGATTTTTTTTTTTCTTTTTTTAACTTTCTGACTAGGGGCTGTATTTTTCTGCTTAATATCTAACTTAATATCTAACTTATTAGAGGCAATGCATTGAAAGTGTTTTAAGATTTCCCTGAAATGCAATATTGCAGTTTCTTAAATGGATGTCTGATGAGATTTTGGATTGGTTCTGATTGCTGTGAGGGCAGCAGTGAGAATGGATAATGTAGGGTGGTGATTTGAGACCAGTTTTTAGTAAGGGTTAGGCATTCTGGAAGACAGACGGTGTTCTGTGATGTCAAAAACAAAGTTTGTTTCTTTATACTCTACCAAATCTGTGCAATTTGAGTAGTGTTGTGTAGGGGAAGATGAAGCTTGGTAAAGGCTGAGCTGTATTATTTTGCTTTTCCTAGTTCTACGTGTAAGTTTTACTGTGAGTGTGGTAAATCTAATCCTCTGTAGTAGATACGAAATGAGGGAGACAGGGAAGAGAAATAGTGATGGCTTTTTTTTAAAGGTGGGTTTTATTTCTAAGGGTTAAAGTGTTAATGCTGTAATAAATACTCTGAAAATAGTGTTACCTTCTTCCTGTACAACAATATGCTGGCTGACTGTGGCAGATCCTTTCTTTCCTTTATGAACATTCCAAATATTTATTTTTGGATGACATAAGGAGTTGTTGATTTTTGAATTCAGTATTCATTTTTTAATACCCAGAATTTTTTCAGAATGCTTATCATTAGAAGGAGGTATTTAAAGTAAATGCCTGTCTGAGCTGAGGGCAAGAGTAACTCAGCTTTATACAGTTGTATAAAATGTCACTGACTGTCCTAATGGACAGGTTCAAACAAAAGTTAATTCAGAGAATGCCTTATACTATTCAGGAAGTTCTCAGTAAGCAGTCACATTCCTTTCTGGCTATATAAGCTGTGAACCTATTTGAGTGTTTGGAAAGTCACTGAAATGCAAATCTTGCTTAATCAAATAAAAGACGAAAGAGAAATTCAGCTTCCTGTTAATGATTTCTTCATTTAAAAAAATTACTAGCCAAATCCAGGCATCTGTGTATTTCTATTGGCATTAAAAAGCATAAGGCTGTGAAAAAAGTGAAAATATTTCCTTTTTAAGCAGATGCACAGATCTAAGTGGAAACATGCTTTTATTGCAACTTCATATGTTCCTTTATGCTGCAACACGTTCATTTGTGAACATATTTTATAAATAAAATTTGTCTTTTCAGGAGTTTGTTATATAGCTTAGAGCTTAATTTGAATTGTGTATTAAAGGCTCAGAGCTTTGAACATGTTGAGCATGCTTGGGAAGGCTTCCATGAATGCTTAGGTCAAACAAAAATGTTTGAACAGTGTCTTTCAATTTGTATTTTCAGGTAACACACCCTTGAAACCATTATCTGTGCTGAGGAATAGTGACACAAAGGATTCTTCACTTGAGCCCGATACTTCCACACCTATGAAAAAGAAGAAGGGATGGCCAAAAGGGAAAAGCCGAAAGCCAGTCCACTGGAAGAAAAGACCTGGTCGAAAACCAGGTTTTAAACTGAACCGGGAAGAGGTGCCACCATCAGTTCAGGATGAAATAGTTGATGAAGTGGTAGCTAATTCAAAACCAGGACATAAGGCCAAAATTTCAGATAAAGAAGAATGTGTTGAGCAGAAAGACCTGCCTCTCACCGAGGAAAGGAAAGAGGAAGACGTGAATATGGAAGCAGAAGAGGCAGGAGAGGGAGAAGAGGAAGATACAGCCATTGGTGAAGTAAGAGCGGTTTCTCCTGTGGACAGCAACAGCAGTCCAGTGCCAGAAGTAAAAGAGCCTGAGATAGAAGAGGAAGTAGAGGAGAAGCCACGGATTTTAGAAGAGCAGAGGCAATCAGAAGAAGAGCAACAAGAATTAGATGAACCTGAGCATGACCATGAGGAAGAAGAGGAAGTTGCAGTAGTGACAACTCAAAACGAAGATCATGATGCTGATGACGAAGATGATGGTCATCAGGAGTCTCTGAAGAAAAAAGAATTGGAGGAACAGCCTGTTAAAGAAGGGGTGAAAGTGGAGCCTCAGGTGCAAGAATGTTTTTTAGAAACAAGCATACCAAGCAGTAGAGAAGATGCAAAAGAAAAAGATGAAGCAGAGGCAGATTCTGAGGAAGAGCAGGCTTCCAATGAGACATCAGTGGGCTCAGAACATGTCCCTGGGTCTGAAGATGATCACGAAGAAGAGCAAAGTAATAAAGAGGGGTTAATTGAATTAAAGGAAGAGATTCCTCATAGTGAACTAGATCTTGAAACTGTTCAAGCAGTCCAGTCCCTAACACAGGAGGAAAGCAATGAGCATGATGTAGCTTACCAGGACTGTGAAGAAACTCTTGCAGCTTGTCAGACTTTGCAGAGTTATACTCAGACTGAGGAGGATCCTCAGATATCAATGGTAGAAGATTGCCAGGCCTCAGAACACAACAGTCCAATATCCTCTGTTCAGTCCCACCCCAGCCAGTCTGTGCGTTCTGTCAGCAGCCCAAATGTGCCTGCTCTGGAGAGCAGTTACACACAGATAAGTCCTGAACAAGGATCCCTGTCCGCACCCTCTATGCAGAACATGGAGACCAGCCCCATGATGGATGTGCCTTCAGTATCGGACCACTCTCAGCAGGTGGTGGATAGTGGCTTCAGTGACCTCGGCAGCATTGAGAGCACTACAGAGAATTATGAAAACCCCAGCAGCTATGACTCCACTATGGGAGGCAGCATTTGTGGAAATAACTCTTCCCAGAGCAGCTGTTCGTATGGAGGACTGTCTTCTTCTAGCAGCCTCACTCAGAATAGTTGTGTTGTCACTCAGCAAATGGCAAACATTGGCAGCAGTTGCAGCATGATGCAGCAAAACAGTGTCCAGCCTGCAGCAAACTGTAATATCAAGTCACCTCAGAGCTGTGTAGTAGAAAGGCCCCCAAGTAACCAGCAACCAACAACACAGCCACAACAGCAGCAGCCTCAGTCCCAGCAGCCACAGCCCCCACCTCCATCCCAGCAGCAACCTCCGTTATCTCAGTGTAGCATGAACAACAGCTTCACCCCAGCACCTATGATCATGGAAATACCAGAATCAGGCAGCACTGGTAACATAAGTATCTATGAGAGAATTCCAGGGGATTTTGGTGCTGGGAGCTATTCACAACCATCAGCCACATTCAGTTTAGCCAAGTTGCAGCAGCTGACAAACACCATTATGGACCCTCATGCCATGCCTTATAGCCATTCTCCTGCTGTGACTTCCTATGCAACCAGCGTTTCTCTTTCCAACACAGGACTGGCTCAGCTGGCTCCCTCTCACCCCCTGGCTGGCACCCCACAAGCACAAGCCACTATGACACCCCCACCAAACCTGGCATCCACCACCATGAACCTCACCTCACCTCTGCTTCAGTGTAATATGTCTGCTACCAATATTGGTATTCCCCATACCCAGAGGCTGCAGGGGCAGATGCCAGTCAAGGGGCATATTTCTATCCGCTCCAAATCAGCCCCCCTGCCCTCAGCCACCGCACACCAGCAGCAGCTGTATGGCCGCAGCCCCCCTGCCGTGGCCATGCAGGCTGGGCCTCGGACCTTGGCTGTGCAGCGGGGCATGAACATGGGAGTCAACCTGATGCCAACCACCCCGTACAACGTGAACTCCATGAATATGAACACCCTGAATGCCATGAACAGCTACAGGATGACACAGCCCATGATGAACAGCAGTTACCATAGTAACCCTGCCTACATGAATCAGACAGCACAGTATCCTATGCAGATGCAGATGGGAATGATGGGGAGCCAGGCCTATACCCAGCAGCCTATGCAGCCAAATCCTCATGGAAACATGATGTACACTGGCCCCTCCCATCACAGCTACATGAATGCTGCTGGGGTGCCCAAGCAGTCTCTTAATGGACCATACATGAGAAGATGAGCAAGATCAACTTGCATCCTAAAAACTGAAATAAATATAAATAAAGGAACCTTTTATACTGACGAACCAGAGAAAATGGACCTTTTTCCAGTTAAAATATTGCTGTAGATTTAGAGGGATTTTCTTTGGTTTATTTTATTTTTTAGGAAGCCTGGTCTTTATTTTTTTGATTTATTTTGTTTGTTTTTCTTTTCTTCACAATCGTCAAACATTTTACAGCTAAAATCACTTACAGATGTTTTTTAGAGGGGAAACATGCACAAAATCTTATCATAATTTTAAAAGAGCCTTACTTTGCTGACAAAGTGGACAGACTATGTGTAACGTGAAGTCATCTTCCTAAATTTTTTTTCAATGTATGTCTTTTTCCCTCCCCTGTGCCCCTCTGTATGCAGTTTCTAGTGCTGCAGCCATGTAAAATGTTTGACATCTCAAAGAATAACAACCCTTCCCTCTAAACCCCACCTAATATTTCCTACTTCTAGCTGGAGGCACTTATTGGGAGATTTGGAAGGGGACACAGAGGATAAATGAAGATCTTGATTTCTGCAAGTCAGGAAAAACCTTTAATTTTCCTTGACTCCCTCACCCTCAGTAAAATTTGGAGTTAGGTGTAAACAATAAACCATTCACATTGGTGTTCTTGTAGATGAGTTAATTGAAATTGTATGTTTTATGCTGAAAATATAATGTAACTTTAAAATGATCCCATTCACCACCGAGACATGCACGTGAACACAGATGTGCATGCATGCACACATGTTCTGTCACTGAACTGCTGGAAGCATCTCAAGAGAGAACTTGTTTTGTATCCCTTCAGCAGTGGTGAAGAGGACAGGGTGGGTAATGGTCTGTTAGGACAAGAAAATGGTTACAGGCTCTTCTGGTGACCCGTGAGTCAGCCACAGCTCTGAGATCCCAGACTGCTTTAGTACGTACTTGGAAATGCTGAGGGTTTTTGTTCTGAGCCTTTGAGTCAGACTGAGCTCAGAAGCAGCTGTTTCCAGTTAATCTCTTGGCTTGGGAAATGCTGGAAGATAAAGTGTGCATTTGGTGACTGGGACGAGAACCCTGTGCTGTCCTTGTCACTCTTCCATTCCTGGTCTGGGGTAGGAAGTTACTGAATGTGCCGCTTTCTGGGGGGTCAGTGATGTTCTTCCTGATTCTCTTACTGTGTTTTAATATCCATTTTATAGAAATAGCCACACATTTGATCTAGTGTGGGAAAAGAAGGGAATCGGCCTCTTTTACAGCAGTGAAACCGTCCCAACACCATAGCAGGATCCAGGCGGCAGGATTTTGCTGTTTATTACTGCAAAATCCAATTTACATTAATTTGGGCTACACTGCTGGCATGTCACCCAATACAAAAAGGGACAACCCTTTAATGTAAAGTTTTTTTTTTTTTTTAATTGTATATGAAGTAGAAGTACAGACACATTAATAAGACTAATTCCTTTTGTTTTTAAACCAAAAGAATCTAAAAGTTGGGGTTTCTTCAGATGCACTAAAATGGACTTTTCTCCAGTAACTGCTAACCATAAAAGGCAGAATTCAAAGGACTTCCATTTTTTATTTCTGTTTAGTTTTGAGCATGTACAAGGCTGTGTAGGACCCCATTTCTCTGTATATACTATTCCAATTCCAAATAACCCGTGTAGAAAGCGCACTGTGCTGCCCTCTCTTCTTAGATCTTCAGCTGTGTCGCTGCTTCCTGGGGGTGGGGGTGGGTCTGAGACAGGAGGAGAAGCTGTTGAAACGAGGGCCATGAATTTAGTTTGTTTGCCTTTATGTTCGGTTTGGTTTTGTATGGGTTTTTTTATCAATTGGGCAGCTCCCTTTTCCACAAACCTTTGTGACTGTAGAACTATTGTAGAAAAAAAAAGTTCTTTTCTATATATAAAAAGAAATTATCCAACGCAGTAATATTGGTACCTACCATTTTTTCACTTCTGTTTAAAAAAAAAAATGTATTTTTAGCAAGATAACTTGGGTAATCTTCTAAAAGAAATTAAAAAAAAAAACCTCACTGTTAGTGACTTCGATGCCTTTTAAAAATAAGAGCTTTTTCATTTCATTCCATCTTTAAAATTTTTTATCTTTGTTGTAGAATATTAAAAACTATTTTAAGAAAGATAAAATTCTCTTTAAAGAGATCTCTAGAGTGTGTGAATAGGAGCTCCAGATGCCTCTAAAAGCCGCATGTACAAATGAAGCTGAGTCTATTCCTGTCTGTTTATATTTGCTTTTCCTGTTTTGTAACCTCTTTGTACTTTGTTCATGGTGACTTGTAAGCTAAGGGGAAGGGGGTGCCTAGATGCCTTTGTAATTCTCCATGTCATAGGCTCCTGGCTGGATGGTCTCCCTTCCTCTCCTTGTATGTAATATCACTTTTTTTTCCCCTTTCTAGCAAGTACTTTCAAAAGAACTCTGTACATTTTAACATAAAAAAATAAATTATGTTGAGCCATTTTGGATGTCAGTTGTGCGTGTAGATTTTTTTTCTTCCATTTGAGTGGCGGATGCTGTCCCTGATACTTGGGCCTGGGAGTATGATTTCGTGGGGGCCTTTTCACCTGAGAAGTGATACTTGGAATTCACTTATGAGATCTCTTGTTCATGTTAATTTTTATCTAGAAATTCTAATTAGAGAAAAATTAAGATGAACAAACTTGAAGCTTCTCCAGAAATCACCACCTTCAAATTCCTCTCTGCCAGAGCTGCCCAAAACCGAGTGTGGCCCTGGTTTCTGTCAGCTTCAGTTTGTAATTTTGACCTGTGTCCTTTAAAACCGGCAGCATGTGTTTGAAGCTTCCCCCACCCCCTTCAGCTGCTCTTTCATCTGTAATGAGAACCGCGAGCAGGAGGAGAATGGGACATTTCCCCCAGCAAGGTTTGCCCTGCAGCTTTAAGGCTCGATCCCTGGGGTGCCATCCCGCTCTGCTGCTGCACATGCTCTGCAGACTCAGAGCTCTGACAACGCTAGAGGGAAGCACAGCTCCAGCTTGGGTGTGATCGATGCCACAGTGTCCTGTGACAAGCATGATAAGCCTCGGGAAAGAATCACGGCTTCGGCCTCCTGTGCTCCGAGGGATGGCCCGAGCCATTTAAAGACCCAGTGGCCACAAGAACCTTTCAAAGACTTTCCCACAGACGTGCTGTCACAAGGTTGTCTTCAAGAAGGCAAGCTGTTTATAAAAGCATTATTCGATCAAATAGGCTGCATTGTTAACTGGTTGTTAGTTAAAAAACAACAAAGAACCCAGCCTCAGTTTGTGTGGGCCAACTTGATGACAACCACACTTGGGAGCCACAAATAAGGTGACCTCTTTCTTAGAATCTTGTCCAACAAACTGACATCTTACCATTGGAGAATGACTAGCTAGGGGAAAGGGGCGGGAGGGGAGGGGAGGCAGTCGTCCTTGGAAGGTTTTGTTTTGTTATTTTGTTTTTTTTTTCTTTTGAAAGAGTTGCCAAGCCAAAACAGGTTTGAAATCTGGCTGCCTTGAAGAGCAAGAACCTTTGGTACCACAGAGCACCGTGTGAACAGCTGCTCCTGCAGGTTCTGCAGTGCCACAGCCAGGTATCATGCTGTGGACATGGGGAGAGTTGCTCTGTTCAGCACTGTCAGGTTTGCTCTAAACTACTTGATAGGTGAACCAAAATGTCTGCTTCCAGCTCTCAATATGCAGAGAGGAGTTTGCAACCTACAGCAACAAACTACTGTCTGGGAGACTAGAGTTGTGGTTCTTGAAAGACATTAACTGAAAGGAGAATGATCTCAAAGGGTTACAGCAATTCTGAAAGCTCATCAATGAGATAATTTGGGAAAAGCTAAAAAGAACTGTACCATCTTAATTAGGTTCCCAGCTCTGTGAAAGAGCTCCTTGCTGAGATCCGATCTCTGCAAGATCTCTGCAAGTAATAGAGGAATGCAGATTGGCTGTGGCAGACCAAGTTTACGGCAGCTGAGGTGAGGCCTGCAGCATCTTTTATCTTCACAGCTTGTCAGCCAGAATAATTTACCTAAAAATAGATGCCTGAAGTTGAGCTTTGAATGTAAAATTCTTTTGCCCCGAATACAGAGAATCTCATCAACTTCACCAAACATTGATTTTTCACCTAGAGCAAGGCAGGACTCCAGCTACATGCTTAATCTCTTGAAACAGCTGCAGTACCTTGCAGAGAGAGTCAGGAATTTGTTTCTGTGCTTCCTTCCTTATGGAAGGTTCTACACTGTTGGGCAGCTCTGTGTGTGAAACTGGTACATAATGACCTTGTTCTTTTTGTGTCATAATCTTCCTAAGGGTCCTCTGTCAGTATTTGTTTGTTCTCCCTTCCCAAATACCTTGCCCTGTGAACTCTAGATAGTGACTGTTGTCAGTATGTTTGTCATTTGTGTCACATAATAGAATCCCAGCATGTGATTGAGGTAACAGAGAGTTATAGTAAAAATAATCTGTTTTCAAGGAAAAAGTGATAAATATGGTGTTGTGTGACAAATAATTAAATAAAATTCTTGAAAAATTTCTACTAACATGTTGGCTAATATATGTACATGGTGACTTTCAGCTAAAGGAGAAAGTCTATTTACTGAAACGCTGTCATCCTCTGTTTCCCCATTTTACCCAATAGGAACAAGAGGCAACGAGAGATCATCTGCAGTTCCAGATACTTCACAAACAACTTCTCCAAAGAAGATAGAAATCAGTGTTGGACAAAAAAAATTATGTGGTGAGTTAAGGGCAATTACTAAGTCCATTTCCGACTTCTCCTGTCCTGACTTCTGCATGAATGGTGAAGACAATGAGCTTTTGTTTATTTGCAGCAGATCTCTAGGGTCCCTTTTTTACCAACCATTCACTGACAGCAGGTAGAAGCTTGGTATCAGTCATAGGCCAAATGCTTCCTAACTGAGAACATCCTAAGTGTAAGCCCCTGCTCAGGACAATCTTACATGTATTGGCAGAGGTATCTACTTCCACTTAACTTGACTTTTAAATCATGCTGTCAAAATTCAAGACAGGTGTTTGAAAACCAGCTACCACTGATGCCAAAGACTATTCAGTTGGCATGCTGCTTCCCCCCATCAGAGAGCTAAGCATCAATTCAAATTCCAGCAGCTAGGGAGGTACCTAGACAACAGCTCTGAACCTAGAATTTAGTAGGGATGAAATCCTCTCTGCTATCTTGGGAGACAGTAAAAAGGGTGTCACATAGGAAGAACTGAATTGCTACTGGTCAGCAGATTTCCTGGACCAGGGCTTCTGTCAGTCCCGCTGGGAGGAGCTATTCTCCAGGGGAGCAGGTTCATGTTGCTGTTCCCTTCTGATAAAAATCTTCTGCAGTCTGAAGTAGGCAGGACTGCAGTTACTTTAGGAGTGTCCTTGTCCTCCTTTGCATTGTGTTGGTGAGCATGCTCTTGAAACCAAAGCAAATCACAGAAGCTGGTCCACAGGCAGTGATCAGAACTGCCTGGGTATTTACAGCAAGGGGTCAGCAGGTGATGACTGAAAGGCTGAGGACAAAGGAAAGCACTGAAAAAAACAGTGTCTTTAGACATTGCAGACACCCTTGATCATCTCTCTGTCTATCTAGCTGTGAGACAGGCACTTTGATCTGCTTGGAAACCTGATTGCTGTCCACAAGAATCTTCATAACAAATTCTCAGGGGCTCAGCAAGTCCAAGCAGCAAATGTTGGTGCAGAAGGAAGATAGAAAAGGAAATTGTGGTGTTATAGGGTAGCACTGTCTGGAAGCTCTGAGCGCTTATATAGTCAGGGTCTGAAGAATACAATATTGCTCTAGGTAAGGTGATAAAGGAAAATGAATTTGAACAAGGAAACATTTCTAGACCTAGAAAAGTACAAGTATCTTTCTCAGCTGCATTGGTAAAAGCTATTCATCTACTCAAGTGCACCTTCCTTTTCTGGGGATAGCAGATGATGCTTTTGGTGTCTTTCAGGCTATACCTGAAGTGTATTAGATCAATAATCCCTCTGATTTACAGATGGAGTCTGAACCTGGGACTATCTGAAGCCTTGCTAGCTAATTCTCTGCTTTGCTTTGTGGGCAGGCAGGGACTTGATGGTATTTTTCAATTCATGTGTCTAGTGGTTTTCCAGTCATGACCAGTTATGCAGTAGTGCACCAGGCCACAGGGACAGGGGTTTAGCATCAATGCTATAGCCAGGAACAGTATTTTGAAAAGTTCTTGCATCTTATCTTCTCTTCAGCATCCCTTTCCAGCATTCCAATGACCTGTGCTTTATGGGCCTCTAGAGAAGGAGACTGGGCCCAAACCGTAGAATCATAGAATAGTTTGGGTTGGAAGGGACCTTAAAGATTATCCAATTCCAACCCCCTGCTGTGTACAAGGACACCTTTCACTAAGCCAAGTTGCTCTGAGCTCCATCCAGCCTAGACTTGAACACTTTCAGGGATGGGGCAACCACAAATTCTCTGGGCAACCCATGCCAGTACCTTACCACCTTCACAAGAAAGAATTTTATTCTCATATGTGATCTAGACCTATTCTCTGTCAGTTTGAAGTCATTCCCCCTTGTCCTGTCACTACATACTCTTGTAAAACATTCTTCTCCATCTTTCTTGTAGGCTCCCTTCAGGTACTGGAAGGCTGCAACTGGGTCACCCCTAAACCTTCTCTTTTCCAGGTTGAACTAACCCAATCTCTCAGTCTTTCCTTGTAGTTCCATCATGTTTCAATAGTCTGTGATGGACCTATCCTTCCCAAATTTATTTAACTCATGTATTTCTTTGTTTTCACAGCATTCCATAGGAGTGGATTCCACATTTCATTTTTATGTTGAGTAGAAAGATTATGGAGGAGGGTTTTTTTGGTTGTTTTAAATATGCTGTCTCTGATTCTCCTTTTTTTTTGTGTAAAATAATGATTTTTTTCCCCCCTTTGTGTGTTCTTTGTATCAGTCACAATTTTCTGTGCTCCCTTATTGCCGTTCTTTCAGGCTAGAGTTTCTCTGCTGTCATGTGCAGTCTCTTCATGTATCACAAAATTGCAGAATGAGTGAGGTTGGAAGAACATCTGGCAGTCATTTGCTCCAACCCCTGCTCCAGTGGGGTCACCTAAAGCAAAGGGCAGACAATCCTAATGGAATTCTGTGGTGATACAGAACTGCCTCCTGAACTCTCTGTGTGCCAGTGCATGGGAGATTCCTTCAAACCTCCCTATATGCAGTTTGTGCTTCTTTGTGGTATCATTAGAATATTTTAATTATTTTTGTTCAAATGAGTACCTCATTGTGAATTAAACAGAATGGCAGCCAAGCATCCAAGTAAATGGGTCTGAAGGCTTTATCAGGTATAAATCTGCAGGCAGAGGTGAAGGACATTAGGCTAGCTGTACCTAAGCATATCCAGACTCCAAGAATGGCCACTCAACTAGTTAAAGAGTCTGCACTTGCAGAATAGGCTGCCCATGGCATGAGGCTTCCTTCGATTTGGCAGCTGGTTACACCCATGTGAATGAGATTTGCACCTCCTCTGAAAAGTGTCTCCCATATGGTTGCTCAAAGCACTTGCAAAACTCTGAGTTCTTCTGAGCCCTATAGTTCTGAGCTCTGATATTAACTTGGAATAGTATGTTCCAAGCTGGTTTTGTGAGTAACTTCTTTCTTAGATGGCTTTTACAACTCTACCCTCTGAGCTCATTAAATGTCCCTATTCTTTAAGGCTGCTGCTTTTTTTTTTCTTTTCCCCAGCCTTTTATTTGGAGTATCTGGTAACACTGCATAAGGCTGCCTGGAACAGGAAAAGAGAAATATATAACTGAGGTCTCACACATTCCCCTTCACATGCTTCTCACTGTGCAAAAAAAAAGAAAGAGCACAGTGCCTGATGCATAAGCCAGCAAATAGGTTAGCAGGTTAAAAGCAGCAGTGACAAAATAAAGCAGAATCCAAGAGACTCCTAGGCTCAACAAACTGGTTGAAGTGCCCAGAGCTGGTGGGCTCTACTCCTTGTTCCCAAAGCAAACTTAGGAATTTTGCTTTTTAGCAGCTGAGGTGTCTTAACTGTGTGCCCACAGTGTCCTCCGAAGCTGTGAGCGTGCAAAGCCTGGCGAGCCTCAGCATCTCACTCGGCACTTCCAGGTTATTTGCCTGCTCCTGCCCTGTGCTCACGCTGCCCTGGCTTACAAGGAGTTAAGAGCTGGGATCTGTGTGGAGGAGGAGGCCGAGTCCTGCCGCAGACAGGCAGAGGGCGGATGTTCCCGCTGACTGATGCCGAGGAGCAGCGTCTGCACCGCGCTTTCTTGACATCGGGGAAAAAAGAGCTTGAGCCCCAGCCTGGAGTGCAGCACAGCCACCCTTGGGTGTCGATGTGCAGCCCCTGGCACGGATCGGGCCTGGGTTCTGAAGTCTGACCCTGCTTAAGGCTTGGGACCTGGAAGGCAGGACTGGAGCAAAGGCTCAGACGTCCTTGCGGGCCACGCAGCTGATTCCCAGACTGGTTGTGTGCGTCTGGTGGGAAATGAGGCTGTTGCACACAGCAGAACTTGGTGTCATTCCTGAGATCCCCGGGTTGAAAAATCAGGAAATTCTACAGGAAGAATTGGAAACTAGCAGAGAGCTGATTTAGGATGCAAAGTCCAACATCCAGAACTGAGGTGCTCTCACTGGTTCATTTTGACAACTGCCCCCTGTGTGACAGTTGTTGAACAAAGCTAATGTTCCTCAGCTTCATATGGCCTCCAAAGGACTTGTGTGGAGGAGGCTTAATTAGAGTGATAGTCCAGTTGTGCTCCCAGCTCTCTTCTGTCTGTGGAGCATTTTAACTCTGCAGCTTCTATTTAATTTTGTAATTTTTTTTCATGAGTATCGATAGAACATTGCTATAAAAACAACACAGCTGTATTGAGTATATATTGAGTATATTATTTATTCGTGTGGGTAAAATATACAAAACTAAAGCTGCACTAAGAAACACATTGTAAAATTCTATAATTTCCTATTCTTCTTACTTTATTAGGACCTTCTCTATATTATCAGTCATCATATTCTTTAAAAACTGTATGATGCACCGGTCTTTTTTCCTGATTTTAGCACACTCCTTGGTCTACAGGTGAAGCAACAGAACTGGGGGGGACTTCAAAGGGAAAAGAAACAAAGGGAAAAAAATTCAAGAAAACTTACTCTAGCAAAAAAAGTGACTGTGTTTGTACAATTAAGTTTGCATCTCAGTTTCTTGCCAGTCTAAATAACCTGTGACTGTTGGGTAGTTGCTGAGGAATTGACATTAATCCCTGCTTTGCCATCTTTTAACATAAAAGGACCATTACTGCCTAGAATGTGGGGAGCTGGCTCCAGAAAAGCGCAGCATTTGCAGAGCTTCCACCTGTGCAGATAGTTTTCCCATGGGGTGCTTTGCCCATGGCTTTGCACCTAGGCGATGTTTTTTTCCAAGGGAAAGGAATTGAGCTGATAAAGGCAGGGCTGCTCAAAGTGTCTGAATAGATAAGCACACTTTGCTGCAGGTGATGGCGTGGTCCCCACTGAAGAGCCCCCCCTGAAAACCCCATCCTGGTTTTGTCCTGGCCGCTTTACACACTGGTGCTGTGTGCAGGAACCAAAGTTACTTCTCCAGGCCTGACCCCTGGGTTCCAACATGGAATTGTTTGTGCTTTTGGAAGACAGCTGCAGGTGAAACGTAGGGCTGTGTGTGGAGAAGGGATGGCTGACTCCCTGGGAGCCTTGCCTAGGTATCCTCAGAGAGGATTCGAGCTCTGGTGATACCTGGATGGGCAGGAACTGGTAGCTTGGTTCTACTTTTCTGCTGCTGTGTAACGAGCAGACTGAACCCTTCATTTCTGTCTCCTGTTCACAGCTAAGATCCCTCCCCTCCTCCTGCTGCTCACTCAGCGAAGAGATGCAAGGAGGAAAGGATGCTGCTAAGCTGCACTTTGCTTCAGTACTTGGCACATCGTTTGCAGTATCGGCTGTTTTCTGAGCAGAGAGGCTGCCTGCCTGCTAACGGATGCAGCTATTCCCTATTGCTCCCCTTGAAAGAAGATGGAATCGTAACCCAGAGAGTGAGTGAGTGATGCGGCTGCTGCACAGAGACTGACTGAGGAAGAAAATTGGAGAGACTGGAATATGTGCCTGCCTCAGCAGCACTGCAGTGGTGAAGCCCCTGACTGAATACATGCAGGTTACTGTTCTTTAGGCATTGCTACAGAGAACTCAGGAGTCGGATGAAATGCATCGGCCTCCTTTTTCACTGCTTCTCTATTGTCATCATGCATTAATTGCTGGGAGTTATTTTCCTTCCTGTGGCTGACTGCCTGCATCTCTTCTCATACTGCAGGAGAAACACTGAGGGAGAGAGCACAGCACCAATCCAGTGTCCTGTCCCACAAGAAGGCTTCTGCATGATGTGCCAGTGCAGTCAGGGGCTGCTGCAATGGTGCGTAGAACCTCTGGAACAGCTGGATTTGGGATGATTAATGGTTTATAAAGGTGTCCCAGACTGCATCTAGCAACTACCTGGAGACATTGGCTGTCCTTTGGGGCTTACTGACTGCTTTCAATTTTCCTCTCATTACTGCTTTCACACTCATCTGGGTCGACAGCATTTGAGTGAGGGGAACGTGCTTCCTTGGGCAGGAATTGGAGGGTGCTGCACAGAAAGTGCAAGTGTAAGCTCTGGAGGGGACTGCAGTCTGACCAGCCATGGCTCAAGCAGCTAAGCAGCTGAAGAAAATCAAAGATATTGAGGCTCAGGCTCTGCAGGAGCAGAAGGAGAAGGAAGAATCCAATCGCAAGCGCAGGAACCGTTCTCGGGACCGGAAGAAAAAGGTCAGTGCCATTGGGGTGAGCAGCCCCGTGCCCAGGTGCCCGTGGTTGTGACAGTGAGTGCTGTTTGTGTTTGGGGGGGGGGTTGGAGGGTGGAGAGAGAATGACAGAGGGGCAGCCTGGTCCCTGTATAAACCTGTGTGCAGTCAGCACAAGAAACAGTCTGTCAAACAGAGGACAACTTTTGGGACCAGAAATCTGCTGTTTACCCTGACAGCTTGTGGGGAGTAGGGGGGAGGGAGGGAGTGCAGATATAAAAAAGCCTAATGAAGGGGAAAGGGAAGTGAGGGGTTTATCAAGGCAGCTTAATAGACTCAGCCCAGTAACAGATTTGATCTCTAAGATAAAATTGGTTTCTAGCTTCCTTCAGTTTCACAATGGCTTTTTGTGTTCAGAGCTAAAGGACAAGGGACCCTTACCCCTTTCTCTAGTGAAGGACTAGTTTTGATATTCGCTCCATCCCTTACTTAATCTGCACCAGAATACTGAAAGCAGGGCATAGCAGAAGCAGACCCCTAACAGAGAAGGTGTGTTTGTGCAGAGGTCTGTGGGTTCTGCAGCTCCTGGGGGCAGGCTATATTTGTGCATGGGACATGGCTCATCCTTCCCTGCTGGCAGGGATTAGGGGCAATGAAGAGGTGTCTGTCCCTTCTGCTGGTACCAGCATGCTGGAGCCTGGGGTCTGCCAGCTGTTTTGAGCTGTGACTCCTCTCTGGAAAGTCACTGCCAGTCTTTTCTTGCTGCCAGCTTCCTGCACGAGTAGGCATGTTGCTCAGATAGCTTTGCTGCCCCTTGAAGACCTCTTGAATCTGAATATTCTTCTCACAGCAGGGGCTGAGGATATATGTGCTATGCACCAGCGCAGAATTGCAGCAAGGAGGGAGGTGAAACCAAAGATAATCAAGATAATCTGATAGGAGGTTGTGATACAGGAATTCTCAGGTGGGCTTCTCCTCTGTGTTTACCCGAAGAGTTGGAGACTTCCATGTGTCCCTCTGACCAGGAGCCTCACAGCAGATCTCTGCTGTTGAAGTGTCTTAGTAGTTGGGCCCTGAGAGTACTGAGGAGATTCTTGTTTTTCTTAAAGCTGGGCCAGGAGAGCCTGGAGAGGTCTGGGTCAACAGAGAGCAGCTCGTCAGGGGAAGATCGTGGACACATCAGGACTGATGTGAGGTCTGCAGGCAGCAGCTGGGGAGTTGGATAAGGGGGTCATTCAGCTGCCACACTGTCATGTCAGATGCCTCCTTCTCCAATGAGAATAATTGCTCGATGCCTGCAGGTCCATGGCTGTTCCCTGCAGGGCCTCTTGTAGTGGAAGCTGATGGAGGAGCCTGCCTCTCACATTGCCAGAGGGCTGTAAAGGGGATCTGATGTGAAGAACCACCAAATCAGGACATTTTTCCCTTGGGCCAGCTGTCTCTTGTTAGCCCCTGCCCCAAAGCCTCAGTGTCTCTAGTGATGGTGCTTTTCCTGTGCAAATCTCCTTGGGGCCACACAGACACAATACAATACCAGGATGTATTGGAATCTCTCACTCTGTTTTGCTGCAGCAGCTGCTGGAGTTTGGTTTGGGTTAGGTCAGTGCCTGTTAGTGCCCTGTGAGCCTGCATGGGACTCGTGTCACCTCCATGCCAAAGGCCCTTGCACTGGCTTTTGGATTGTACTGAAACTGCTGTGGTGTCACTGGCTCCTTCTGCTCTTCTGCCAGTGCCTGCCAGCTGTATCTTGCTTTATGCACAGACACAGGCTTTTTGGGGCAGAGGCTGTTCATTCACTTGACATTTGTACAGTGCAGGGTATCAGTGTCTTGATTTCTGGTTGAGCCCACCAAGCATAGCTGCAATGACAGTTAGTAGAGGCATGATTTACAATCCAGGGAAGTCCTAGAATGACACAAAGCAGAGAAGATGGCCAGAGGGAAGGAGATGATGGCCTCAGAAGAAATTTCTTCTCACCCCATGTCATATGAGCTGCTGTTATGAGCTGTTATGTCTTCAGTTTATATCCATTAGCATTTCTTGGAATTTTTGTGTGGTTGTATGTGTCTCATGTATCCTGCAAGAACTTTGTATTCTGTGATACTTGGAGGCTGTGAGTTCTGTTATTTAATGCTGTACTGCCCATGGTCTCTTTGGACCATGATTGTATTTGTTGTTTTCCAGTTTCCATAGCAATTTCTTGGGGTTTGTATTAAATGCATGTAACTTGATAACCTGATTGACCTTGTACTGTCCATTTTTGTGTCCTCTACCTCTTATTTGTCTCTTGGCACAAAGACAGTCCAGATGTATAACCTTGTCACTCTTCTAGTATTCCCTGCACCCAACCATTGTGACTCGAGGTGATGGCAGTTGAGCTTTCCTTTGACAGAGGCTGCATCAAGGATTTAAGGAACAGTATTTTGTCACTCATCTATGCTCCCTGTCCAGCTCAGGCACACTTGTGCTTTGGTCAGAGCTGTCACATGAAACAGCCAGGGATGTCCTGAAGTGTCAGTGTCCTGCTCTGTGTGCTCCACAGAGTGGCTGGAGGTTGTCTCAGTCTTAGGATGACCCCAGTGAGCAAGTATTCAATAGTCCTGTGTGTTCCCACATTTAGTGCAAGTGCTGAACTGTGAGGATTTATGAGGGCTGTGGTATGATGTGTTCATGACTTCTGATGATGCCCTGCAGACAGGAAGGTGTGACAGAGAGCAGACGTGAGCAAAAGAGAGTGTGAATTAACAGAAGTTCACTGACATTAGAAAATGTGCCAAGCACCGTCTGGGTTGGCTTCTTGCTGTTCCTGCTGCAGGATCCTAGCTTCAAATCTCTGCATTTTCCTCAGATGGGCAGTTTACAGGGGACCATAGCCATTCTGTCATTGCTGCAGGGCTGCATGTGGAGTTTCTGATGTAGCTATCTGCACTGACAGGAAAGTAGTGGTTGACAGGAACGATGCTGTGCTTTGGATGCAGCTTTATGTCTCTTTTTTGTGGTTTTGAGAGGCAGTCAAGAACACTTCCTTCCTTTCCCTGCAGGTGTGGTAAGGCTGCCTCAGCAGGAAGCCCTCACTGGGAAGTCATGCAGAGCACTTCAAAGACACAGTCCTGTCTTTGCCAGGGTCAGTGAGCAGCAGCAAAACACATTGTGGAAAAGTGATGTTCTGACACTGTTTGTTGAGGCAGCTCTGTAGCTTGTTATGTGAACGCAGTTATTGAGTCCTTTCTGAGTTGCATGTGACATTGTAGTTATGTATTAAAGATAGAAAATGGACCAAATCCATTGCCAGGAATTCTGGAAGCATTGGCAGAGTTCACCAAATGGGTTGTTAGAAAGGCCTCAAACTGTCCAACCCCCAAACTGGGGCCCAGAGCACTTGGCTTGCCCTTTGTCTCAAACATACCTCTACAAGCAACTTGCAGCTGTCCCATGTGCCCCCAGAACTGATGGCTGGTGCCATTGTAACCTGATGTGCTTGAATGAGACTAATAAATAAAAGTCAGTACCTCTATGAAAATCTTTCTTCCTACTGAAGTGTACTTATTCTGGTACTGAATTCAGCCAAATACATAGTCAAGCATAAACAGAGGCAGACACCTTCATCTGCCTCTCTACAAAGAAGCAGATTCCAGCTGTGCTTCTCAGTGGACATTCTGGATTCATGGAGCAGGAAGGCGGAACCTCTAAAATGTCTATGACAAGAGTGCCATGCGTTAAATAGCGAGAGGACTTAAGTAACAGCAGCAGTGCCAATAATGTCCAAAGAACTCATCAAGTACACATGTGAGAGAGAGCATACTCAGTCTGTCTGCAGCATGCTGAGGCTACAGTATTAAATAACAATCTCACCAAAAGCTTGAAGGGAAATTCTTATGATTCCTATCAGTGTTTAAATTCTTAGTATGAAAGATGTGATGCATCCTCTCAGTACCTTCAGAGCAAACTTTGCTTGAGCATCTAAAGAACAAATGAACAAGGCTGCCTGAATTTACCACTTTTTAATTTTATATTTTTTTCAGGATGGGGGGGAGGGGCAGGGAAAGTATAGTGAGGAACAAACCTCTTTTCCCTTTCTGCTTCTGTCTACTTTCTTTGTCTCGGAAGTGTTCAAGAGTAAGACAGTGTCTTGTTATGGATTTGTAGATCATCTCCCACAATGCATTCTTGAACAGTAAGTGATTCCTAATAAGAAACTCCCTGCATAAAACTCCTTGGCTTTTTTCTAGTTGATAGTTTCCTGGAAGCAGCATACAGACCAGCCTGAGGGCTCATGGATCTCCACAGTACAGTCTGGCAGCCATCCTTAGTGCAGTTCTGCTTCTGCATGCTGCAGCAGGAAATGTTTTAGTGCTCAAGATCACATACTGAAATACATCCTGCCAGGAGAGGTTAGGAGGGTGCTTTGGAAAAGGGAGACAAGAAATTTGTAAGAGTGGGTTTGAATTATGGGGGAAAGCAGAGCAAGGTGTTTCCATTTGGCAGGAGCTCTTCCATTTGGCAGAGAGAGAGCTCTTCCTCCACGTGGCGTGAAATGGTGGGAAAGAGCTAAGGGAGGACAGAGGATCAAGTGACCCCCTTCCCATATTCAAGCAAGGATAAGGAATAAATGTGGGCAGTTAAATGGCTGATAACAACTGTGAGAAGAAAGTCCAAGCTGAGATGTGTGAGGTGACTGGGGAGAGGCAGCACTGAGCTGATTGAGGTGATGTGGAGGATGCCGATGAGAATGCTTTTACATGAATAAATTTTTCCATCCTTTGGGAGCTAGGGAAATGTGGTAACTAGAACAAGTCAGGAAGCATTTGGACCAACAGCCACAAACGCAGTCAGACAGAGGAGCAATTACAGATGATTCCTTAGAAGGACAGTTGAACAGTCATACAGAGTGACCATGCTTGTGCTTGTTGTGTGACAAGCAAAAGAGGTCACCCAATGTCTGTTCACTGATAGGGTGTATCAGGGTGGTCTGAGCTTAGGATTCTGAGACAGAAAATCAAGACACCTCTGTCAGAATTATGCAATAAGCACATGAGAAACTGGGGTGAGAAATCGCTGCTGGAGTGCTGCCAAGGAGCAGCCACTGGGTCTGTTCTCTTTGCTCGCCTGCATCCTTTCAAATGGCTGTTTCTTTGCAGCAGCCTTCAGCTTGCACTTGTTTTAGAGAGGATGCAGAGAAAAGAGTGATGGACAGAAGGAGGGCATAGGATTTCAGCAGACCCAGCTGCAGACGGCTCAGAACATCCCCATTATAACTGGACTTCTGAGCTCCACTGTGTCTTGTTCCTATGGATATCTGACTACTGTACCATCGCTGGATTAGGGTACTGAGATTCTTGCATTCAATAGCAGTAGATCCTGCCAGAGATGCGATATGGCTGGCTGTCAGCCACCTGTGTCTTCACTAGCTGCTGGGAGCTGTGCTGGTGTCTTACCTGCGAGCTGGAGCTTATCAGCAGGAGGCAGGACCATGCCGCCTGCAGAGTCTCACAGCACGAGAGCTGCTTTGTCTCCTCTCCCCGTGATGGGGTGGGGTGAACAGGAGAGGAGTACGGGCATCTGGATGTGAGGGATCTTGGGTAGGAGCAGGATCCACTGCTGCAGGGATTTGCTGGGGGAGGAAGTGCTGGGGGGATGTTGGTGCTATTCTGCACTGCTGCTCTGCAGGCTCTTAAATTATTCAGGTGACAACAGCATCTGTATGTGCTTGGCGAGCCCACTGTGCTGAAATAAGGTGAGCAGCATCTGAGACATTGTAGCATTCAGAAATCTGTTTCAGGAGCAAGTTCTTTCAAGCTGTGCCCTGTCCTCTGTGCCTGGCTCCTTGGCAAGAACGTCTGCCCCAGGAGGGCAGTGGCTGAATGCAGGGATGAACCCTGCCTGGAGCAAATGCTTTCAGGAGGGGGAGCACAAAGGACGGTGCTTTCATAAAAGTCTGGCATGTGACAGCCTGGTGGGCTTAGTCTGTCCGCTGTAGGAAGCCACCTGCGGTGTGATGAAGCTGAGGTACAGCAAGCTAGATCTGAGCTCAAAGGAAAGCAGATTTACAGAGTACTAAAATTAGAAGTTTAGTCTGAATTATGCTAATTTGTTTTAATTGTCTAAGTGTGTCAAGGTTCTTCAGAAATGTAACCTCTCTGTGGTGGTCTGGAAAGGTGCAGCATCACCAGTGATGTGATTGAAGGATGAATCAAGGATGGGAGAGATTTCTGGGTTCCCTGTCCTACTTACACCTTTCTTGCAGTCCTCACCTCCAGCTCTCAAAATGCCATGAGGGTAGGTTCTGAAAGCTCTGGATTGGATAGACCAGCCTTGTTAAAACCTTCGATGAGTAGAGGACAGCTTCCTATGTGCAGGGAAGTTCCTGACACCTTTTCTCTCTCTAAGGGCACTTGTCAGCATGACAGAACCATCTGAAAATTCACATTTTCTTTCACAGATGATTATGTCATGTTTTGAGCCTGAACTCTGCAAGCAGCAGCAAAAATTCAAGCTCCCTTCCTATTTGCAAACCAGATTTTGCTGACTGGGTGAAACTTTAAGCCAGAGCCATACACCTCTGTGTAGGGGACTGTGTTAAATCTATGGCTTCAAAATGTTGCATTCTCAGTGAAAAATCTACAGCAGAGACAAAGCAGCAGGTGTTCACTGAAGTGTCTTGGGAGGCAGAAGGAGAGAATGCAGTAGCAGGAGAGCATTTAGAAAACAGACGAGGTTTCTATATTTGTACAGAGACGAGGAAGGAAGGAGAGAGCGCGTGTTTGTACGTGTGTGGCCAGGCCACCAGAAAGATTCCTGTTTAAGGGAAAAGATACTCCAGCAAGATGGCAAGCAGAAGTGAAGGCTGTGGTCCTTCACTACACTGTGGTGACAGGACTTTGCAGGCATTTTAGGGTGCATTCATGTGCTTATGTTGGAACGTTTAAATGGGAAATACAGAGAACAGCACACTAAAACTCTTTGCAGAATATAAACTATGTTTGATTTTTAACCAGTGTGACAGTCTCTGCAAAGGAATAATAAATATTGTCACCTTCTCACAGTGTCATTTCTCCAGCAAACTAAGGTGTCCAGATATTCCGCAGGAAATGCAGTGTATTGAGTCCATTTAGTTCTTTCATGATGCCATGCCTGGAATGAGGAGCATTGTGTCTTTCCCAGGACTTGCTGATTACACCCCCAAAGAATAAGATAAATACTTTGAGAATGTGCTGTTTGGTGAGTATGACAGACAGGTGTGGGGAGAGTGAAACACAGGTGCAGTTTTAACAATATACTTGCCTATGTACCAAGCTCTTTATTCCATTGATCTGAATATGGGGGGGAGAGTAAAACATCTTTCTTTGGTCTGCCTGGAAATCAGCTGTTCTTTGCTGATGACTGAAGTGTGAGCTTTTACTGTGTGCTGTAACCATACACATACATCTTGTAGGTTCTCACACTGCTATTTGAATCAATCATATTCTGCTGTAAATGCTTTCCATGGATTTGATTATAGTAGGAAATAGTGTGTCCTTAACTAAGATGCTAAACTTCAATAATCCAGTGTTCTTGACTTGTGAAGCAGAGGTTCACAAGTGGAGTTTCTCTTATTTTGGAGTGATTTTTTATTTATTTCTCCTCTCCATTTCCCTTGTGGTGAGTGAATGTACTCAGGCTGACAGTGGGAACGGGGAGTGAACTACAGGGAGGTGGTGGTGTGCTAGAGTTCTAAGAAAGGTAAATCTTACTGAATTGCTTTTGATGTTAGAGTTGCCTTTACTGCAGTGGGGAGTATTATAGTTCTTGCCATCTTTACTGCTGAAAGAGAAGCTGCATCTGTGGGACACTGGCTTTGGCATTGGGCGAGGGAGATTTCAGCACCAGGAGATACCTGCATGGGATCAGTATTTGTCCTGAAGACTTTAATTTTCTATGCTTTTTCATTCTTCAGCTCTTTTCCTGGCAGAATCATCTTAGCTCACAGTGACAGTAGGTTTGGTCCAAGCAAGAATTGCTCAGCAGAGCATGGCATGGCAGCTCTCTTTACACGCAGCTTGGACGTGCCACTGCACTGATGCATAGCAATGTGCTCCTGTTAGAGAGCAGCACAATGGTCAGCAGGCTGACCCCCTTTCTGTGAGGACTGGAAAAAAATGCTTCCTGTCAGCCTGCTGTCAAATGGCTATGGAGCTGAGGTTGCAGTAAGAAGAGCTGCAGTATCACAGGGCAAAAGTATAAAATATCTGTTGCCCACCAGTACTGTATCAGCAAAACTGCTTTTCAATCTTGTGAACTCATCCCTGCCAATGATAAGATGTGCTTCTCAGACCTGTCAGGGAAGTCCTCCAAGGCCAGCAGGAGCTCAATAAGGCATAGAGAAAACACCTTCTCTCCATTCAAAATGTGAGGCAGCAGCATTTGCTGTCTCCTGACAACATTTCTCAGGGGTCAGCAGCACTTGCCTACAGGGCTTCTCAGCATGGTGTGTGGCACCATCATCATTTCCAGCACAGGGTCAATGAGGGACATTTATAATGTCTTTCCTGTATAGCCAGACTCTATGGGTAAGTTGCAGATATTTGGGAAGAGGAGCTGACATCTTTCACTAATTCACTTAGAGCTAAGAAAGCTGTGAAAACACTTGGAGCAGCTGATTGAGAGGCTCTGCTCACAGCTGCAATAGTGATGCAAGTTCCTCATTGAACCTAGAGATAAGGTTCATCACTGAGAAGGGGCATTGCATATTGAGAGCTTTAGTCTGAAAAGACTTTGTCTCTGCAGAGGTGGTGTGAGTTTTGTCTGTTTTGTTAGGAATAAATGCAGTGTTTTGCCTGGAGAGAGTGCACCGTAACAAGATATGAGCCTGTAGTTTGTTCTTGACAGTAAGGATCTGTTGTAAAACACTGAGGGAAAAAAAAAAAAGAGATCAGAAGAGGAAAAGGCTTCAGAGTTTCCTTTACTGTTCTTTGGAGATTTCTGGGGAAAAAAACAAATGAAGCACGTAACATGATTTTTGTCCTCTTTCTGGAGCTGCAGCTGCTGCAGTCAGCTCCCCACCCTCAAGCTGTCTGCTGTTTACTGCCAAGCTTTGACAGCAGGTTGCTGGGATAACATTAGGCTTTTTTAATGAGAAAAAGTGCCTGGAAAATAGATATATATAATTTTTACATTTAAGTTTAAAAAGATATATGACATGCCAGTGATTTGATTGGGAGGTGCCAAGAAACAGCAAAGGATCAAGGAATCTCTTTAAGTGTCCAACCATGAAAACAAGAACCTCATTTTGGCTATGTTTTTAAAGACCAGTGTGAGTAAACATGAATGCAAACATGTTTGGAGGATGTTATGCCTCTGAAAAGGCACTAAGGTTTACAATAAAGTAGGAGGACAGAGTAAAATGCTGGAGGCTTCCAGCAGGCCCATGTTCCAAATCGTGGTCAGCAAGTAACACAGCAAAGCAGCTGTAATAGAACTGGTACTCTCACTTAACTGCCACAGTGGGCATCCTAGCCAAAATGGTTTCTTATCCTCTGCCTGCTGGTGGGTGAAAATGGCTCGTCTTTTCTCTTGAACAAAACTTGAAGAAGCCAAAAGAGGAAATAATAGGATTTCTTTACTGTTTAATTCCATTCCCAGACAAGCACGGCCTTAGTAGTCCCTGTAAAGCAGATACTCAGGCTCCATCAAGAAGTTAAGAGGAGGAAATCTAAAGTTTTAGGTTGAACTGCTTTTGTGAGCCTGAAATCCAGCATTCTCTATAGTTGCTGTCAAAGATGTTATGATACTTTTCACAATAAAGTGCTTGTGTGCGTGGATTGACTCTTCTGTTCAGCAAAAATCTTTCTTAGGTAATTGCAGTCTGTTTCTTTCAAGCCCCTTGTTTCCCCAGCTCTTAGAGTTCTCTGTAGCATTTCTGTGGTCTGCTGAAGGCTGCCTCCTGTTACCCTGCATATGGGATCATTAGTTTAGCAAGAGGGTGAAAGGATACAAGGAAACTTTGCAGCTGTGGAGTAGGCTGAATCTTAAAATGACAAAGTGCAGGACACATGTTCTCTATGTAGGAGACTACTCTCTGAAGCAGGAAACTATTTCAGGTTTCTGTGTTTCATATTGTAAAGCAAATTTTGTCACAAGTCTGGCATAAAAATCCCTCAGATGTTTCAAATCTTTCTCTCTGCCCCTACACTTCAGAGCTTCTTAGCTTGTACTGAACCACCGTGACCTGGTGGCTCAGTAAGGTAGATGGATGCAGGGTCAGTGTCAAGCATTTCCTGGCACTGACAGCACTGGCGTTTTTGCAAATCTTCAGGGAGTCATAGTGCTAAATGCTGCAAGAGTGTTAATTTTGTAAGGTAAGCAATTGTGCAGTCATAAGCTCGGAGGTGTCCTTGCCATGCAGGGGATCTCTGGGCGCTGCTGGAGAGGGGATCAGACTGACAGTTCCTCCTGTGAGTGGCACAGCTTGTATGTCATGTGAAATACTTCCTGCCTGCTGTGATGCAATGGAAGATGGAGACTGCATTGGGTTGCATCTTACTCGGCTCTGTTGCTGTTCTGGCTCTTCATCCCTTCCCCATTCCCCATTAATGACTCTGGGGCCAGCACTCTCATGGGGCTCAGCTCCCAGCACTGATAATCTGGAGTACCAGCATCCTATTTTTTATCACTGGGGGAAGGGGGATTTTTTAATTAATAACCCAGATAACCCTGTGAAATGGCACTTGTCTGATGTTAAATATTAAACTCCCTTAAGCGGGTGAACTGGGGCAGAGGAGCGGCAGCGTGCTGATGTGATGGGCTGTGGAGGAAGATGAAGTGGTGCTGGACAGCATTAATACTTTCTCCCTGGAGGGCCTTCCATCTTCAGGGCAGCCAGGTGTTCTTCCACACAGCTCCCCAGCTTCCAAATGGCATTTTTCACTCTTTAAACATTTTGCATGCTTTGAGCAGATCTGAACATCAAAGGCTGGTGGATCCTGGCTCTGGCGTTACCATGGCAACAGCAGCTGAGAGGATTTGGATGTTTCTGGGATGGGATTTTGCTGCTGGGTGTGTTGGGCAGCGTGGGGCTGCTCTTCTCACATCTGTGCCATTGTGGGCATCATGCTGTCTGAGGGGATGGTCTGCCTCAGCCCAGGGGTACTGTCGTGCAGACCTCTTTGTCTAAACTGCTCACCTCAGCTCCCTCCAGTCTGGGAGAGGAGGACAGAGTCCTTCCCGTGCTATGCCACATGTGGAAATAGGTCAGCTGAATTATACCCTTAGATATGCTTGTTTCTCTCTGCTGGCTCTCAAGAGAGCTGAGCATTGAACCCTGCTTCAAGCATTGACTTTGCAGGAGCCCAAAACTGCTTCAGCGAGCCTACCCTCGGGATGCTGGCCTCAGGTGCCTCTTCCATCCCCCTGCAGCTCCAGATATGCGGGATACAGTGGATTTCCAGGAGCGAACAAAAAGCTGAGGTTTAATCACTGTGAAAATATGATATTGGTCTGGCTGGATAGCATGCTACAGCAGTGCAGCCAAGGGGGCTGCTGTTGATCCTCACTGTGAATCTGTCAGGCTGTGTGTCCTAGGCAAACTGCCCCATCCTCCTCCCTGTGTGCTGTAAAATGGCCCCTGGGAGTTCATCGCTGTTCTGTGAACATCACTCACACATCTGAGTGACTCTAGCATTTCCAGCCGATATCTGCTGAGGGGACAGGCACATGTGTGACTTACTCTGCACATGGCAGATGTCCTTTGGCGGGGGGAGTGTGTGGTGGGGTGTGTGTGTGCAGATAGCCACTTCAGACAGATGAGTGGTTTGATGAAGGAGAGCAGGTAGTTCTGAGCACTCTGCTTATTCCTTGTGCTGTCACAGCAATAGACAACCCTCAGACTTGTGATCTCAGTGCTGTTGGCCACTGCATACTAAAGGAGAAAATATTTTGTCAAACTGCCTGAACATGACAGAGCAAGATAATTTTGGTGCAGACTGTGGTATTTAGGTACAGTGCAGATCTCTCAGGTGGCTGAGGATAAAGGTACACTGAAAGTGTGGGGCAAGATCTGAGTTCTTGCTCTCTGGCTTCTTACTCAGGAGCAGAGCAGATTTCTTTCCAAGAGGAGCAGAGTGCAGCCTGCCAGGTGGGGACTGTGCATTCATCTTTTCTCACAGGAGGTGAGTCTCTGCTGCCTCCAGGCATGCACTGAAGCCAAGTGATGGAAATCTCTTGGTCTTGAGATTCCCAAACAGGCCTAACATTTAGACATCTCTCAGTTATCTGTAGTCTTGCAGTTACAGCAGGACCAGTGGATCCAACAGGATCAATAGCTGAGGTGGATTAAGTGCAGCCTGAGAAGAGTCTTGTTACATCTTTCAGATTGGTGCCTGTCTGAATGAAAGCTGAAATCTGCACCATGAGCAGTAATTAAGAAGTGATTTGCCCTTGGCCCATATTGTGGGCATAATGCCAAATTCTGAGTTCCCAGCACTGGAAATTTTCAGAATCAGACTGAGTTAGGTTATGCTTTTGCTCTCAGAACAGCCTGGTCTCTAAGAGGGGTCAAACAGTGAGTGCTGATCCTGTGGGTGAGATGTGTTCTGGCCCACTGGGTAAGAGAGCTGGATACAGAGGTTGCTGAACAATTTTATTTGTGCAGATATTTTCTTTGCAGCCAGGGTAGCACAGTACTAAGACACAGCATAAACAAAGGGACATGAATATTCCTTTCCTTTGGGAGCTCTGCAGCTCTTTCCTGTCTTCACTCTGAGAAGCTGACTTTCTGAGTTTTTATGCTTGAATAAGTATAAATAAGATAAATCAGTATGATGACATTTTCAGTTGTGTTGTCTGGCTTGTTCAAATGATGAGCAAAAAGAGCACTTGGTAAAGCATCGTAAGATGCCAGAGAGACACATGCTATGAAGCTGTCTGTTTGCTCAGTATGTGTGCAGGCAGGGGCAAAAGGCTGCTGAAACATCCAGGTTTGGGGCTCAGGCTGCTTCCTGTCCAAGAACTGAATTGTAGCTGTGCTGGTACAAGGCAGCTACCTCTTGGAGTAAGGGAGCAGTCTGCTTCATCTCCAAAATCATGCCTATGAAGCCAACAGTGCACAGTTCAAGAAACACAACTTTAAGAAGATCTATTCAATTTGTATTTCTGAATTTCCTTTGGGAATCTCTCAGATGAAATAGTTCTGAACTGATAAATGACCACAAAATGGTTTCTTAGATCAGGGCTATGACAGGAAGAGATTTCTTATTTCTAGTAGATGCTGGGCTTTGCAAACCCAGTCCATTGGGTTTCTTTTCATTTGTTCTGCTTCTGTGTGCTGATTTTTAGACTGATTTGGAGATAAGTACCTGTAAATTGGCTTCCACGGTCCCCCCAACAACAAAGGACATGGAGAGGCAGCTAGAGAGAAAGGGCTGGAATATTTGTGTACAGCAGATCTTTGTCCCCCTCCCACCATATCACATTGCACAGCTTCTCTTCGGATGGAAAGGTGAGGAGCAGATGTCAGTGTGGACCCCTCACATGCTTCCTCTGTTGCTCATGGCTGATGATTCCAGCACTTTGGAAGCTGAGCATCAGCTGTTGGAGAGGTAAGGCACCAGCAGCACCTATGGACTTGCTGTGAAGTCACGGATCACCATGCCAGAAGCCACAAACACCACAGGAAAGCAAAGCCTCAGCTGTGTGATGTTCTGAGGGCTGCCTGCTCTGAGCTGCAGCATCTCTCTCAGCTCTGCAGAGCATCCTTATCCACTTATTTATGCCTGCATCACTGCTGCTCTCTCCCAACAGGAAGAAGTGGCCTGACAGCGCCACTGTTTTTCTGTGTACTCGCTGTTACCCATGGCTGGGCAGCAGTAACAGAATTGCTAAACATTTAAATTATTCAGCTTCTGTTGTTGACTCAGCTTTAAAACTACATTGATGTTTCCTGAGATAACAGCTTGCTGACTGGAACCTGGGAGCCTGGCTGGTCCTGGGAGCCTCAGCATGTGACAGGAGCACAGGGAATGTTTTCCTCTCTAAGGAGAAAGGGGACATGCTAGAGTAAGATGAACCTATGTGTATGCATGTCCTTGCACCAGGAGGGTACTGCAAGTGCTCAGGGAGGAGCAGCTCCCTTCAGTGACTGCAGCCTTGGGCTCATCCTGGCATCATTTCTCCAGCAGCTGAGTTCAGGAAGGGCTGTGCTTCCTTCCCTGGGCAAAGGCACATGCAGCTTCCTCAAAATATTATAGACCATTTTTACATTATTTACTCTTCTCCAAGGTGATGTGTTTAAGGTTCTCTGCTGCACACATTACACTCCTCATTCCCTTAAATGAAAGGAAGAACAGCTGAGGACAGACTGGCAGCAGCCAGCAAGTGCCTGGTGCTGGGCAGTCACTTCTCTGGTTACATGGCAGATACCAAAACCGAGGAAGGAGCCTTGCATTCCTTCACAGCTACATCATCACACAGCTGAAGAGTTTCTCCAAAGGTCACAGGCAGAACTTTGTATCTTGAAAAAAAAAGGATCTTTGTAGCTGAAGGAATAGTTCTCTTCAGAGACCTCTGCCTTCTGAACTTCTGACAGGGTTTCTCTTCACCCTTGACTCTCTGCAGTTGCTGTGGGAATTCAGTGTTTTCTTCTCAGGTGTGAACCCAGAATGCAACAGCACTGAGGCACCAAGATGCTGAGCCTTGTCCCAGGAGCTGTCTCGGGATAGCAGAGGGAGAAATTAGTTTTCATGTGGGTGTAGTAAATATAGCATCCAGGGAACAGCACTTAAGAGAATTCTGGAGTCCTGGCTTGCAAAAATTCCCTAAGGCCCAGAGGTTGTTATTTGATATTCACTCTAATTCTTGGTCACTTTTTCTCAACATGAGTTTGTTCTTTTTTAGATAATATTCCTGTTTTTTTCTAGTGTAAATAATGTCCCTTTGCAGAGCCCCAGTTTAACTCTGTGTTAGTTTTTATGGGTAAAACATGACACTGAGTCCACCTTCAGTTGTCTCTGAGGCCTTTATGGTGATGATCATATGCTCAGATGTCACTAATGAGAGGACACAGAATAAAGGTTTGGGGAATCCAGACAATCTCAGTTCAGCATCTGGAAACAGGTAAGTGTTAAGGAGCTACCTGAGACCTCAGTTTTTTGAGGTGTTTTCATGAAAATGGAAAGAGCTTTTGGAATTAAAAGCTGTTTGTTTATTAAAGTTGTATTTGTTATTTTTCAAACTCTCACAGGCTCTGATTTCTCAGCCCACAGTGTTGGCTTCTCCAGAACTGCCAAGATGTTCCTGTTAGATAGGCAAGATAACAGTGACAAACTGCTAGTAAAGCAAGTTGCTCTGAGGTATGAATTTTCAGCACTGATACATGCAACTCATCTGTCTACAGTTAGAGAGGGGGAACTTTTGGAGATGCCTCAGGTGAGGTGGTAATGAGTGCATGAGACCTATTAGAGGCATCAGTAGGAAGTGTTCAGGAAATTACAATTAACAAGGCACAGCAATTAATGGAGCAAAGAGACCACTTTTCTTATAGATGGATGCACCATCGAACCAGCTTCGAACAGCCTGGGAAAGAAATAGTTTTTAGTGTGTTACATGCTCGAGGCAAAATGCTCCGTTCTCCCCCATCTTCAGGGAAGGGAGAAAAGAGACAGGTACCTCCTGCTTCACTCATGCTCCTGAAATTGCCATTACTTCTAGAGCTATAGATATGTGACTGATAGTAATATTAATGCTGTGAACTCCATACAGATGCCTCAAGATCCATGGGTCTGCTGCAGCATGTGACCTGCCAGCCCATGTGGATGTCACAACAGCCAAGGACACCTCAGTGCCCTGAGTTCTGAGCTGTGGGGAAATTGCTGAGGACTGTTTGCAGGCAAAACTCCAGGTCTTAGTGGGGAAGCAGAGACTGTGGCTTGGCCAAACTTGCCAGGACCATACCTAATGACAATATTTCTCTGGCAGAGGAGCTCTGACCTGCAGACATGTTGTGTTTAGGCGCTTTTCTCATTCCTTACCGTGGTAGAAAAGTTCTGCCTCAGTGGTGGGGACCTGGGGCAACTCCATCTTACTGTGTCTGCCATAGCACCATGTGGTCACCATTCCAGACTCCACAGTCACCACAGCTGCTTCCTACGCTGCACACAGTCACAGGCCTTCCTTCCCTGCACCCTGCCGTGGCTGTGGGCAAAGGGTGTGCACAAGGGAGTCCGGTGCCAGAGGCAAAAGTGAGCCTGGTGTTCCCTCCAGCACTGTACAGGGCTTACCTCTCCCCTCTCCATCCTTGGGGAGGGTATGAGGCATCACTGCGTTGCCAGAAATCTGTAGAACTGAGCCCTTCTGAGACTGGCCAGAGCGTTTGCTGCCCCAGGGATAATCCCATGCTTGAGTTTGCCTGTTCTGGGTTTATGAAAGTCACCAGTGCCAGAGGTTGCACAAAGCAAAGCTAAACGAATCTCAAAATGGGAGGGGTGAGGAAGGCAATCTCATGGGCACTGTTACGCTGCTTTTCCCTGAGATGTGCTAGGAGGTAAGCCCAGTTGGATTGTAGGGCACAGGTTGGGGCTTTGTCAAGTGTACACAGAATCCTGGTGGATGCAGGGTCTGGAGAAAGTTTGCGTTATGCTGAGGGAGCAATTTTGAATCGCTTCATGAGCTCTGGCTGGTAATGGCCTGTGTCAGAATATGGACTTGTGTTTACATTTATGACTTGCAGCTATGGAGCTGGGGGGAGATGAACCAGGATCTGAGACACTGATAGATGCTGACTCTGTAGGTTCAGAGCAGCAGTACTTTTTAGAACAAATATAATGTGCCAGCCAGCCAGCAGTTGCAGTGCCCATCCTTTTGGCAACAAACATTTGAGCTCTACCTGAAGTGAAGGTGGAGTCTGTTCTGTTTCAAAAATCAGAGGGAATCTAGACTTCCAAGGAAGTGCTGAATGACTCTGCACAAGGGGAAGGTGTTTTCCCTAGACTGAGGTAAGGACTCTGCTTTGCTGTAATACTATACTTGGTCTTTGCTCAGTATAAAAATCTCAATTTATATGTAATGCAAAGCATTTTGCCATCCTAACATGTTCTATTGATCTACTTTTCTTGCCTCTCAACTCATATAAACTTTTCTAGTGGTGGGCTCAGCTGTTTTATAGGAATTCCCTAGAGAGGTACAGCTGGCAAAGCAATTGTTTCTTTCTCAAAGCTGCAAATGTCACAAGCTGTATTTATCCATATGCTGCCCAGGCCTTTCCAGGTGTGATCACCTCATGGCTGTGCATTCACTGGTTTGGCCCCAGTGCCTGCATGGAGGCACCTTGGCCTTCTTGACCTGTAACTGGCAAAAAGGGCCAGGTGAATGGTAACTGGAAATAGAAACCTCAGGCTGTGTGGCTCCCTTGCAGTGCCCCAAGTCCTTTGCCAGGCTGGCCCCAGTTTAGCATCTGGAGCCAAGATGGATAGGCAAAGCACTAGCAAGAGGGATGACTCCTGCCAGCCCGGCAAGCATTGCTCTGCAGGGTCACCCTAAGCTGGAGCACAAGGAAAGGGTGGGATGGGAGTGGTCTCCAGGAAGTCTGTTCCTTTGGACAATTGGTGTGACTCCCTTGCGTGTCTTTCAGAGAGGGCATGCACCAACCACTGTGGACCCCTTGCCTTCTTGCTGCAAGCAAGGATCTCCTGAAGGGATGCTGGAGCAGGAGTCTGCTGTGCAGGTAGAAGGGGGGAAGGGGCGCGTTCATTGTATTGTAGTGGGCTCTAGGCCCTACAAAGAGCCTGGAGCTACTGTCACTAGACCTCATTTGCCACTTCAGTTCCATCTCGGTGTCCTCCATTTGGGACTATGTCCAGCCAAGGTCTGCAGGGACCTGTGAAAAACCTGAGGTCTTCTGCTCACTGTCTCCAGCCCAGCCTGCTTTGTGTGGCACAGACCAAGAGACAGTGTGGTTCTTCTGGCCATAGAGCTGTTTCATTTTGCTTTATATTGCTGAAGTTTCATCTTCCCTTGTACTATTTGAAGAGCAGAGTTCATACACATAGGCTCCTCCCTGTTAACAGCTCACAGATGTGTTTATGAAGTATGGCTCAGGCATGACATTCACTAAACATTGTGCCCAGCTTGGCAACTCTCCCCAAGCTCCTGACGTGGGACAATTTGTAATCTCCAGACTCCAGACAGGAGCTTCCTTGTTGTGCTGGCTTGCAGTCAGGTGTGTGAGTGGTGATAGGGTGCAGTCCTGCTGCTGATAAACCTCTTTCAGCCTGCTCATGCTTGGTTTGGCTGCAGCGTTCAGCATAAGTGGGTTGATTGGAGCTGCAGACCCTGACTGTCCAGAGTAAGCTGAACTTCTCCTGCAGTGATGACATGCATACATTACCTGAGGGTGAGTACTTGGGCATGGTCAGGGGGTCCTTGGGCAGAAAAAGAGGAGAGGAATCAGGTCAGCTGGTTTGCATGAGGGAGTTTAGGTATTTCCTGGCTGGTAATATGCACTTCAGTCCAAAGAAAAAGCCTCTTCTCCCCAAACAGTTGCTGCGAAATGGACCTCAGACTGGCAGGAAGGGTTTGCTGCCCTTCTTAGGTCATTGGTAACTTGTCTAAGGTCATCCTTGGAGCCAGTGACAGTGCCTGGCATTGAAAGCAGGTCCCTTGGTGCTGTATTTGTCTTGTCCTTCTCACCACTGCTTTGCTGGGAGAAGGGAGGTGCCCCAGGTGTTGTTTTTTCTGCAGTATTGTGATGGTAAATGTTGATCCTTGTGTTGTCACCTTTCTTGTTTTGCCCCTGTGGAGCCCTGGGACAGGTGCACAGGATGACATTTCTCTCTCAGCACAGCGCTGCGCTAGCTCTGCTGTGGAGCAGGTGCCTGTGCTGCAATGGCTTTGCTCGCATGTCCTCACCAGGGATCTGCTGGCAGAGATATATTATCAGGCCTGTGCTTTTGGTGCTTTTTCTGTCAATGCTTTCTTCCCTGCATGGCTTCCAAGCACTGGGCCAGGCAAGCCCGGCTTAAGGCTGAAGACAGTGAAGCTTTGGTAGCCACAGCACAATGGCTGTACTGTGACACCACCCAGCATGCAGATCCCACCAGAAAGCCCCCTTCTAAGTGCTTTTGTTCATGCAGGCAGGCAAAGCAGGTGCAGACTAGTCCTGCTGGAGGAGAGGTAGGGAATGAGTCAGAACAGACTGCAGAAAGGAGTAGTTTCTAAGCATCAGTAGGGAAGAAAAGGAAGCTTCTCCACAGGGCCCCAGGGCAGACCCTGATGGCATGATCTGGAGTCCAGCACCTCATCTGAGCATGAGGGTGATGACAGAACCCAGGGCAGGTTGAGGCTGCTCCAGAAGCTGCGTCTTAGTCCCAGCAGGCAGGCTCAGAGCATGTTTCTGGTTCCCCCCTTGCACTGGCAGCCTGCTAGAGCCCTCTCTGCTCCCCAGTGTTTATTGCACAGACCTGCCTGAACCATGTCATGGTCCAAAAAAGGCAGTGCATCAGGAAAGTAAGAGATAGAAAGCAGTTGCTGTGCTGCTGCATCTCTCTCAGCAGCTGTAAATGTTGTTATGTTATTAGAAGAGGTGTAGTGCCTGAGCAGAAAGCTCTCATGTATTGTCTTCAGTCACAGTCTATATATTTTTTGATGAGGTAAAAATAGCTTTTCTTTTTCAGGATATGCAGAGGGCAGAGGTTCCTGCTAACATCAAAGGAGAGTGACAGCTTTCCCCTGGGTGTGTGTGGCCTCAGCTGGCAGGAGCAGTAGCTATGTTAATTCTTGCCTCACTTTGGCTCTGTGTGAAAGGAAAGATGTTCTGGTCTTCTTTTCCTGTTCAGGTCTCTGGACTAGCTCCTCTTTCACTCTCCACTCTCCACTGCTGCTGGATGCAGCACTACTTCAAAGGGAAAGTGATAGTTTGCAAATGACAGAACAAGATTTTGAACACGTTACTTAGAAAATCCATTAGGCAGCAGGCAGGCACTGCAGGGTTTCACAGAGCTGTGGGCTGTTGACTACCAGGGGATCCTTATCAGAAAGATCAGTCTGCTGTGTAGGGGCAGCTCCTTGCTGCCTTGCTCTCTGAAGATTAAGCTGTTTGTGATATCTGCCCTCCTCACAGTTCTGAACCTGTTCCAGCTGGAGCAGCCAGCAAAGGGGACTCACGAGCAGGGAAGGAAGGAGCCAAATGGCAACAAAGATGTCCTCTATATGTGAAAATGCTCAGCAGGGTCAAGTTAACCTTGACCCTGACCTGTACCACCAGTGACAGTCCAGAACTACCTCTCCTGCTAACGGTGCACAGAAATGAGCTTTCCAAAAGCTCGTTACTCATGATTATGTAATGGTGGAGGATTGTGCATGGTGGAGAGGCCAGTCTGATGCTGGCACCAGAAAGTTTGCCCTCTCTGCAGCGCTGTAAAAATGCTAAATGGCAGGTTGCTTCCCTTCCCACAAACCTGCCAGGGGCCTTCCTTCCCTCCTTCTTCAGCTTTGGGATTTCTCCTTTGCCAGTTGTGCCGAGTTCTTCTCCAGCTCTATCCTTTGCACGGGAATGTGAGTAGATCTTTCACTTCCTGCATGCTCTGATTCACCTACTGCAAGATGGTTGAGCTCTCCCTTGCATCCTGTTCTGGGGATCTCTGTTGGGTATATCAGCCATCAACCTCTGTGGTATGTGCTTTGGGGCTGTCAGGAAATCTCTGCTAAGCAGAAGGGAGCGTGGACAAAGGGTTTACTCAGCTAGTGCATGAAATGAGAACAAACTCACTTGGCAGATGCCTTCCAGAGATGACTTCTTGTGCTTTGACTCTCATTAGTCCTATTAAGATCTGCAGACCTATACTGAATCATGTGGGCAGAGGTGAGGATGATGGGAGAATAGAACTTGGGCATATGGATTTATCTGTCTAGAATCATGTGGATAGGGATGAGGATGATGAAAGAATAGAATTTAAGTATTTGGATTTATCCTTTCATCAGATGAATTTTTTGCAATGCTTTTGCTTTTCTCTTTGTTCCGGGTTTGCAGTATCTGCTTGTTCTCCATGTTCTGCTGACTGACTGCCTGAGGCTTTGCTACTGTGGCCTCTCTGGAGATGCTGTACTCTGCTGAATGCTGCCTTCTACTCAGAAGGCAGAAACCTGCCAGTAGGTTTTGTTTCTGCTGCAGGGCCCACTGAGAGTCCTCCTGATATTTCACAGCTTGGATGTCTGCAAGTCTCTTAATACAGATAGGAAAGAAAGTTCCTGTAATTTAGGCTTCTGTCCTGAGCATTTTGAGTTGAATCTCTTAATCTTCCATGATTATCCTATGGGGACCCTAGGTGTTATCCTTAACTGCTCTTAATTTTAGCAGCTCTTTTAATGTGTTTTGAGGACTGACAAATTCTTCCCATCTGATGAGAAAGGATTGAGGTTATCACTTGAAGAACTGTGCACTTGATATCTGCAAGGCAGAGAGATCCAAATGAATATTGGCTCCAGAGAATTCCTAGGTTGGACAGTTACTTAAAAGTAAACCACTGCACCAATGTGAGGTTTCGGTTTCTGCTGGAAATAATACCTCAAAGTTGAGGATCATGCCCACTGTTGGACACAAGCCCACATGAGCAAAGAAATGTCCAAGTAAATGCAAAGGGCTGTTGCCCTTGGCAAGGGTTTATCACACGTCCTCAGTTGGCAGGGCTGACTTTAGGTTCCAGGACACTGGCACTAGTGGCTGGAAGTAACTGCATGACCTCTGAGATGTGAGTTGGACCTTTCCATAGCATCTAGACAGGATGCCCAAAGCAATACATGGCTTGGTGCCAACATTGGGGGTTGCATCTCACTGCCAGTGCTGGGTTTCTTTGATTGTTGGGGTGACTGTGTGCTGCCCAGCCTCTGGATGTTTCCTTGTCAGACCTCCTCTGTCCACTGCTCCATGAGTCTGTGTCAGCTTGGCTGAAGAGAGGAGTGGGCAGAGAGGGTAAAGAGGGCAATGCAGCAGGATGCGTGGGTGCCAGGCTGGAATAGTGTGGTGAGTTGCTTCTTGACTGTCTTTGTGTCCCAGAAAACACTGTGAGATGAGCACAAGTCCCTGAACTCATTTGCACTTGGAAATCATCTATTTACAGCATTTAGCAGCTCATACAGAGCATGCTCCTGCCAAGTGTGGCCACCTTTAACAGGAGGAGGCAATGCTGAGACCCTCCCTTTTGCTATCAATGATGAACAGCAGTAGCTGATGGGAGCTACTCCCTGGGTGTGAGTGAGAGCAGATGCTGCCAGAAGAGATTAGAGCAGGACCCTGACCACGGCCAGAGACACAGCGGGCTTACAAACCTCTGACTGCAGCCCTTGAAATTCAGCCTGAGCCTCTGGTTTGACTTCCCCTTTGCTTATTGCCTTGGCCATGGCTACAGTGCAATGGGCTCGTATGGTTCCAGGCTAGTGGCATTAATACTGTGAGAGCAGGAGAAAACCTGGGAAAAGAAACAGAAGAAGCCTCCCCTCAGGGCCAGGAGAGGGTGTCATGAGAAAAAATTGACTCTGAAACCAGGACAGAGGGAAAGGGAAAAATTTAGATTGTCAGTAGACAAGGGGATATTTTTCCTGAAGGAAAAGAAAGGGGAGTAGAAGCACAGTCTGATGTGCTGTGGTATGTTTTTGACTGTAGAAGGTCTTGGAGCACTTAATGAGGTTCAGATCTGAAGCTTCTCTCTTGCAGAATTGCTGGCAGCAGCCTCCCAACACTTCACAGCTTGGATGTCCGCAAGTCTGTAGAGCATGACGCCTGTGTATAGGATTTAGCAGCCATGTAAGAGTGCAAGAGGTACACAACAGCAAGTGAGGCAGCTTATTTTGTCCCCCAGAATAACTTCCTAGAAAATTGCTAGCAAGGCAAAGGAGAACGGAAAGAAACTCTGCAAACTGCAAATAAAGGAAAATCAGCAGAGGCAGAGGCAGTTTCTGCATCTGGAAGAAGCTGCTGTACATTCTGGGGCACACAGTGTGTGCTTGAGACACGGCTGTGCTGCTCTTTGTCCTTGTTAGAGGGTGGTGATAACTGAGCAATGTGTGTGTCTGTGGCTGGGATGGTGCTGACTGGGAGATGTGTGTGTATCTTCTTGATGTGCACATTTACTTGTGTTCACAGTCTCTGCATTTCTTGCTGTCAGTGCTCCCTTTTGCTGAAAATTTGGGAGATGGCAGTGACCCAGCCCGTGCTTCCGTTTCCTGGGGAGTGAATTGCCCTGAGCAATGGGCAGGCAGTCCCATAGTGCAGCCTGACATCAGAAGGACAGTATGACTGTGGATCTGCTTTTACCATTTGAGCCGAGCTATTCCATCTTCTCTGGTGGAATGTGTGGTCTGATTGCTGGTATCTGATGCTCTGCATCCCTGTGTGCATCTCTAGAAGGCACATACTGAGCATGGGAAGCAAAAGAGCTTCTGTACCTCTGACATACTCCAGCCTTGGCGTGTTTTCCAAGTTTCCCCAGCATCCAGAGGGTCAGGAGGGAACCCCAACCCCTCTCCTCTGTGGCAGGAGTTACCTGTGAGTTGCCAGGCTCCTGGGCATATCTGTGGGGCTGTTTTTCCTCTGCTGTTCCCGAGGTGGTACCTGCAGCTCTGACCCCCTCCCTGCGCTTGGCAGCAGTCATTTGCTTTCCGGAGAAGGCTTGGTATTAAATATCCTGTCTGACACAATAATGGAGAGAAAATGAACAAATTCCATTAGCAGTTGGCGATCCCTGCAGGGTCTGCATCGGAGAGAGGATGGAGCCTGTATTTTTAGATAGAATGCAATGTAACTTA
The DNA here is from genome assembly GCA_013398075.1 of Notiomystis cincta. Taxonomy (NCBI): domain Eukaryota; kingdom Metazoa; phylum Chordata; class Aves; order Passeriformes; family Notiomystidae; genus Notiomystis; species Notiomystis cincta. Next base: position 137,091 of record VZRX01023792.1, read on the forward strand.
CTGGCTCTCTCAAAGCTGGGGAGTAGATAACCAAGGAGGGAGAGAGGGGACACCAGGCTCAGGTTTCAGCCGAAGTGCTGGACTATGGCAGCACGAAAGGGCAGGTCCGGTCCAGACACGGCTGTGAGTATACAACACACTTCTCCTTCATGCTCACAGAGACCTTTGCTTTGCTTTTCTGCTTGCTTTCTGCCTGTAGTCTCTGCTGCTGGATGTGCTGGGGCTTTGGGAGCCCCTTTGCTGCAGGGCCATGTAGAGTTTCACCATTTAATCTTCAGAGCTCCATGTGTGTCCCATGGATGACAGAGCCTGGCTGAGCTGTGCTTTGATTTTCCAAGGGCTTGCTGCCTTGTTGTCGATCCTGACCTGAGAAGCAGAGGCTTCTAGCAGTGTCTGGAGTTGGAAAAGCTCTTTGCATTCAGCCTGTTGCTTGAAGCTGTCAGTGTTTCCTCACTGGACCCCAGACAGCACACAGAGCTCAGAGCGTGAATGTGCACTTCTAAGCTCAACACTGGTGTTGCCTTCTGCCTCTTACAGCTGATCCTTCTGTGTGAGCAGAGCATCGAGGTGCTGTGTCTCTTCTGTATTCACAGCCTCCCAAAGCCACAGCTCTGCTGTAAATCTAGGGGCTCTTCCCTGGTAGATGGGGCTCTCCTCTGAGGTGGAAGCGAGCAGAGCCAGCTGGCACAGGAGGTCATGCGATTGGCACGTGTTCCCCCTGCATGCAGAGGCTGCACACCGTGATGGGGCATGGTGGTGCTGCCCTCCACCACTTGTCCTGGCCTGTGGGCTGCCCCAGAGGGGCCATGGCACCCCTACTGTGGTGGTAGCCTGGCCTGAGCTCTGTGCCTGGCCCAGCAGGGCCAGGACACTCTGTCTGTGGGCCTTACCTCTACAGAGGAGAACAGGGTCTTAATTGGCCCAGGGTATGGCTGCCTTTCTCTGTGGTAGGAGTGTCAGGCGGAAAGGATAAGGTGGGGGAGGCAGATGAAGAAGATCAGAAGGCATCTGAGTTGTGCTGCTCCAAAGTCCCAATTCAAATGTCTGAGAGGCAAAGAGAAGGGAAGAGAGGAGCCCTGTATGGTGCATCGTCCTCCCTAATATGCCTCAAATGCTTTTGTCTCTGGCTGTGTTGCTTCCAGCTCCTGTCCAGGAACTTCCTAATCCTGGATGCTCCTCTGGAACCAGGCTGTGGGCAATACAGGATGGCTTGGGGTGGCAGAACAGAAGCTCTCCTAGTACAAGAGGTCCCTTGGTCAGTCCTGATGTGAGGGGTACAAGAGAGGGTTCTGATTTTCTCTTGGAGCTGAATGAGGAATGTGTCCCGCACCCATGCCATGGATGTCTTGTGGCTCTTGGCTGCAGAGAGCCCTTTGGGCTGGCCTGAGCAGGCACATCCAGCTCATAGTTACCAGACCAAGTTCCCAGACTCACAGACCCACATCACTGCATTTCCACCCTATTCTCCAGCTTCTAGTGAGCCATGCCATTGTCTCCATTTCCTGCCTCACACTGCTAGGTAGCGTTGCTCAAAGTAATGCTGTGCCTTGCCTGGACTGGCTGTGGTGTAGCAGTTCAGGGAGACACTTTCACAGCTGTGAGGTGCTCAGCTGGGGCTGTTGTCCCTGGTGCTGGTACCCAGACTTACTGCTGTGGCTACCCAGTGGCTTCTGGAGGAGGGTAAGGGTGGGCTCAATACAGGTCCATCGGTGTAGTTCTTCAGCCCAGACACAGAGGGGCTTCCTGGGCTGAGGGAGGCTGTCATGGTGGCAAGAGCCCCCTCCCTACAGCTCCCATAGTTTGGTGGGACGAGCTGCAGACCTTCTGGCCCGTTACCTGGATGCTCTTCCCTTTAAATCCAGGTCCCAGCCCTTCTTCTTCCTGTCTGATTTGGGGCACCTCTGTCTCAGCAGTTCCCACTATGACTTGCCTGGTCTCTGCCTTTCCTGCCTGGTCTGTGTAGTTATGTTCTCTGCAGCTGAGTTAAGAGCTGACCCAGTGCTGGTGGTGGGGGAGAACAAGGGGGCTTTGAGTTTCATATTTTTTCTTTTTGTCCTCAAGGCTGATGCTGCAACCAGTTTCTTGAGAGCTGCAAGATCTGGGAATCTGGACAAAGCCTTGGATCACCTCAGGAACGGGGTAGATATTAACACCTGTAACCAGGTAGGTAAAACATACAGAGCTTCTGGTACTATTTCTAGTTCTTGTGAAAATGTGGCTGACCAGAGGGCAGGCCTGGAGCAATTGTCTTTGGGGCCAGGAGGGCAGCAATAGCTATAAAGATCTGGGGAGTCTAGATGTACTGACTGGAGCATAGCAAAGGACATTAACAGGTAAGCTGAGAGGGCTCCTTTAGTGTGACAAGCAAATGGGACAATTGGAAGGAGCTCATCTGCTTCTCAGAGGGCAGAGCAGATAGCTGTGAAGAGTAGCACAGTGGCTGGAACATCACAGGAGTGGCTCATGGGGATTATTCCCCTTGTCTGCAGTGCTGAGGCTTTTGGATTCCTAGAAGCTGCAGTTTATCACAAGTAGTGAATGTTTGCAAAATGCCAGTTGTGGTGGTTTGGGAGGTGTTGGGCAGAAGGAGCGTTCCTCATCCTGAACAGAAACAGGTTTGTACAGGAGCAAAGAGCTGCAGGCACTGAGGAATTGTTTGCACATCATCATCAGAACATTTTGTATCTGTGTAGCTGCCAAATGCAAGTGGCTGAGCCTGAATTGGGGCAGATGCTGTAGGGACAGATTCAGGGTGCTTAGGCTGAGCAGGGTAGCAGGCAGGTTGTGCTGTCACTGCTTCCTGGAGCAGTGGTGTTGCTGGGGAGGCTGACTCAGCAGGTAGCACAAAGGCACACTCATCTGTTTCAGTATCAAGTCCCCAGACCAAGTGAAGTTCAGACCTACTGATTTGTGCGCTGTGGCAGCCAGTGCAGTTCCTGAGGACAGGTTCCCACAGGGCAAGCAGAGTGCACCATGGATGTTTGCTCATTTCCAATAGCAAGCCTAAAAGTAGAGGGAGGACTTCTGCCTCTGCTGGCCCTGTAACACTCAAGTCCAGAGGGATATGGGGTTCTGGAGAGGGCTCTGTAAAGAATTACAACAGGGTGACCCATCCATAAACTAAAGATGATGGCTTTGAACATCTTCCTCACCAAAAGAGGTTGTCTGTCATCAGCTGTCTCCACTGACCAGCTTCAAATCCTCCTTTCCAGCCAAACTTCTGGTGCTGGTGAGGGCATTTAACACTTTGATGGAAAGATAATGCCTACAGCAGTATGAGGCTCTTCTCTCAGTGATATTTTGCACTGGTTCCTGCCATCTCCCTGAGGTTAGATGGCACTTTGAGGTTTCCTTCTGAGGAATATCAGACCTGTGGGAAAGGTCCAACCTCACATGTCCTGTATAGAATAAAGAGGGATATATGTGGTCAGACCTATCCCACAGGCCCTGTATTCTTACTCAAGTTCAGAGACCTTGACATGCCATCTGATCTTCATCCTGCTGCCGATTTCACCTTCTTCTTTGCTGCGTCAGTGTCTTCATCATCCGCCTTTTCATATTTCAAATTCCGGCATGGTCTCATCTCATCCAGGAGGAGCTGGAGGACTGAGGATGAGTGCACCTTGCTGCCAGGACTCTCACCAGCTGGGAACAGCACGGTGATGGCACATGGGTGCCCAAGAGATGGTCTTTATTGAGGTGTCCTGATGGGCAGTCCAGAGCAAAACCCTGCTTTGGGACAGGCTAAGCGACAAAGTCTCTGTGTTATTCTGTAGGGATGCATTTGTCACATTGATAGCCAGCAACTGGGATTTCTGGGAATTATTTGCAGCATTTGGTGAGGAAAATACAGCACCTTTCAAATTATGCACATGTGTGAAAACTTTGGCAGTTTTCGGTCAGGTGAGCTGTCAAGCCAAAGCAAATGTGCAAAACAGCCTGTGTTGTTCCTGGAGCAGAAATACTGATGGGCCACCAATGGAAACAATCTTCTGTGCTTATTGCACAACTATTGGTCACAGGTTTATAGCATTCAAAAAGTTATTTATGAATCCTTTGCATAAAAGGGCTTATGGGCTGAGGGGAGCAGCTGAGCATCTGTGGTCTTGCTCTCCATTTTTTGGTTACATGAGCGTAACTGAGAAAAAGCTTGCATGTCTGTGTCCACTTATAATTTATCCAACTTGTAAGCTCACAGAGGCAAGGGTGTCAGTGATTATGGGGTTATGTAGGTGTGTCTTCATCAAAGAAACTGGGCTTGCCCAGAGAAGATGGACTCAATGTAGCCAGACATAGTTGGGGAGCACTTCCTTTCAGTGGCATTATTCTGTGGGTATTACAGCACTCCCACTTAATTTCCCCTTTGAAGCAGACCTTTTGTGCTTGAGGCTTAATAGAACTCTGGAGTTGGTGTGCTGAGGAAGCCTGTAGGTTTTTAGATTTTTTGCTCTCTGTGCTGTAATCAGAGTTGAGCAAAAGAATCTGTGACTCTTCAGCTATTATCCTGGGCAACTGGTGCTTTGAGTGAGAAAGAGTAGAAAACCCTTTTCCAGTCCGACAACACTCTTGAAGCAGTTCTGAGTTCAACTGGAGTGTTGAGGGCTGGAACTGAGCCTCCCTGGGCATTTTCTGCTCCCCTACCAATATTTAGGTGGGGATGAAGCATTTCTGTGAAGTGACCTTCCAGTCAGGAGTTGAAACACATGGCTGGGAGGTAGAGTACTTGGGCAGGAGTAGGTGTCACTCTGCCATGCAGCAACACTATGTAGGTGTGAATAAACCTAGCACATCCACCTGGGAGAGGTGAGGGACAAGGAGAAAAAGTGGCATATGAAAATGCGTGCAGGTATTTAACCTCTCTTCCAGCAAATATCCCATCCCTTTTGTTCACATCTGGGGAGTGAAAGAGGGTGTCAGAAATAACAAAGCAGAAGCTGTCTTAGTAGCCTTGAGGATCCTGTCTAGCTTGACACCCCTCCTTCTGACAACCCAGGGATGCTAAAGGGGCACTGGCCAGTCCACTGCTCTTCAGGTTCCATGTGAAAGAAAAAGGCAAGCTAAATTGGGGCACATGCAGAGATGTTTCTGAGAAGTCACTTTAGCTCTTTGGGAGCTTCCTGGAACTGGCAGAGCTTAACAGTGACAAAGCCAACACCTTCTCTACACTCTGCTGCAGCTGAACTCTGGGGAAGCAAAGCCCATCATGGGCTGCAGGATGGGGTACTGGTGGGCAGTCTGAAAGCCAGGGAGAAGCCAGTTTCTGGCCTGGAAGCTCACAAACTACTCTGGATTAAATTTGGCTGCTGCTTGATAAAGTCATTGTCCCAAGCAGGGCTTCTCACTGCATGTCTGTCTGTGTAAATATTAAAGTTTAAGGTTTGTATGTGCACTTACGCAGCAGTTGTGGTGCATCCTTGCTCTGGGCTGTACACAAAGCTCAGCTCTGTGCTTTAGGTGTGAAAAACCTGACTGTGAGGAGGGGCACCCCATGGAAAGTTACTTGAGGAGTTGACACGAGGGATGTGCCATGAGTAGGGAGGACTGAAACAATGCCTATGTCTCAGGCACATAAACACTATGCTGTGGTACCACCATCCATAGGAAATTGCCTACGTGGGCTGCATGTTTTGCTCATGGAGAGATCTCCAGCATTAGTCAGCAACTCGGTGTTCAGTTCTGTGAAGTTTTCCTGGCAGCACGGAGCTGTTTGTGGCACTGTGTCTGGTGTGCTAGATGTCAGTGCAGAGCTCAAGGACAAGGCAATCGCTCCTGCCCCCACCAACCTGGACTTTCTCCAGCATGGGCCAAGTGCCCACAATTATGTCTGCACAGGAACTCAGAGCAGGGTGCTCCCCAGAGAGTTCCATCCTCAGATGATGACTAATCCTCCTTTCCCACCTTTGCTTCCTCCAGAATGGGCTGAACGCCTTGCACCTGGCCTCCAAGGAGGGCCATGTGAAAATGGTGGTGGAGCTGCTCCACAAGGAGATAGTTTTGGAGACAACAACCAAGGTAAGGACAAGGAAGTCTGGCCACACTGGTCATGGCTCTTCACCCTGCCGTTGCTGCCAGACACACAAGCAGTAGCTGAGCAGTAATTGTGCTGTTTGCTGTCAGCCCCCAGAGAGACTGTGCCAGTGGCAGTGGTGCTGGGCTAGGACCTGGGACTAGGCTCTGCTTTTAGCACAGGCTTGGCATCTCTAGGTGGGTGGGAGGTGCCTCTCCCCTGTGGGGGCCATGGTGGACTTCAGAGGGGAGTAACATAAACCACAACATGTGCCTAGTGCTGTCTGACTAACATTTCCTCCCGCCATGGGATGCTGGCTCAAGTCAGCCCATGCTGCCCCAGGACAGCCCCCGCATGTTCCAGCACTGAGATGGCCTCAATACCATTGTCACAAGCCTGGAGAGCTCTGATGCTCCAAAAATAACATCTTGTTCTCTCATGCATCACCACAGCAGGTGTGGTTCTTGCTTGATGACAAGCAAGACAATGGCACAAGCAAGCAGAGCTGACAAATGAGCAGCCCCAGCACCGGCTGAAGGGCTGCGAGAACAGGAGGAGGCCTCAGCTGCCACCTCCCTGGTGCTTTCGCAGGGTTCTGGACACAGCAGAATCTGGCATTCTGCCACATCACCCAAAGGCACCAGTCGAAAGAGCCTGTGTGTGCATTTTCCAGGCTGCTCATCATCCCTTAGATCTGCTGCGATGCCTTGGCTACCAAGGTGCACACTGCAGTTTTGCCTGAAGACTGCCAGCTCAGCTCCCCCATCCTCCCTCCCCTCCTCATCTCTCAACACTGGAGATGCACAGTGCCTGACAGTGCATACAGCTTCTGTTGCCAGTAACTTCATGGGAAAGATGAAATCACTCTCTTCCCTGGCCAGCAAATGTGAAGGGTGGCTGGTTGGTCTACAGCAGGGATGGAACATGGAGTGAGAGCTGCATGGCCTTCTAAAGGTTTTCCTGGCTAGCTGCTCTGGTTGCATGCCTGTTAGCACATCAGGCCTATCTTTCCCTGGCATCCTGGGTTGCTTCAGCCCCTGAGCACTGCCCTGTGGTGTCTTTCAGAAGGGAAACACAGCCCTGCATATTGCTGCCTTGGCTGGACAACAGGACGTGGTCCGGGAGCTGGTGAACTATGGGGCCAATGTCAATGCACAGTCCCAGGTAGGGTGACCTGGTCTGAAACGGGAAGGCACCCATCATGTGTGATGGTGGTGTCCTCATGGTGGGAACTGTGCCCAGCAGGGGCACTTCAGCAGCCCTTTGCAGTTTCCCTCTAGTTCTGTTCAGGAGCAAGGACTGCTCCTGGAAAGAGACAAGCGTGCAAATGGTGTGGAGGGAGTCTTGAGGCACACAGGGAGAGGAGCGTGGTCCGTGTTGAGGGAGTCCCTGTCAATACACACAAGCATGCTGAACTTATCCTGGGAGGACTCATGGCTGATGCCTCCCTGGCAAAGCTTTGAGATCTCCAGCGACCCTTGCAGTTACGCACACTGTGCTTCCTTCGCCCTCTCTTCCTTGGGCCTGGTAGGGCTGAAAGCTATTCAGATTTTGCCTGATTGGAGAATTGTCCCTGAAGCTAAGGACAATACCAGCAGTGTCTCCTGGGCTGACTCTTATGAAGCATTGCCTGTTTTTTTCTGGATGTGTGGAGCCTTGGTCTCCATCTTTCTGCAATTGTTCCACTGTTGCCAGTTTTTTTTTTCTTTTTCACACCCACAATAGATGCTTCTGCCCCCATTCACTGATCTGGGAGTGTGGGTGTTGATGGGGGTGTAGGTCTTCAAAGAATTCAAGAAACACAAGGAAGAGTTGTGTTGATGTGCATGGTCCTGTGTTTGCAGAAAGGCTTCACACCTCTCTACATGGCAGCACAGGAGAACCACCTGGAAGTTGTGAAGTTCTTGCTGGAAAATGGAGCCAACCAGAATGTAGCCACAGAGGTGAGATCCTTGGGGAGGAGCCTATGGCCCTGCTTGTGGGGGATACTGAGGAATGTGCTGGGTCCTGCCATGGCTTCTTGATTCTCTCCCTCTCCTTGGCAGGATGGCTTCACTCCATTAGCTGTGGCTCTCCAGCAAGGACATGAGAATGTGGTTGCTCATCTTATCAACTATGGGACAAAGGGTAAGGTCCGTCTGCCTGCCCTGCACATTGCAGCCCGCAATGATGACACTCGCACAGCTGCTGTGCTGCTGCAGAATGACCCCAATGCTGATGTCCTCTCCAAGGTGTGTGGTTTTCCTATGCTGTCTCTGGGAGCTTTCCCACATCCCCAGGGAGAACAGCAGCTTGGTATGCTGTAGTTATCCGTAGTTTCATCAGGGAGCATATGTCTGGCTGGGCTGATCTCTCCTTCTTTCCCTAGACTGGATTCACCCCTTTGCACATTGCAGCACACTACGAGAATCTCAGTGTGGCCCAATTACTGCTGAACCGTGGAGCCAGTGTCAACTTCACACCCCAGGTGAGTGCAGCATGGGAAGCTACTGAGGCTTGTGTTGCTCCAGCACCAGAAGAGGATGCTGTCTCCTATCCATGAAGGGTGAAGCAGCAGCTGCCAGGGTATGCTGGTGAAGTGGGACCATGCAGAAAGTAGCACAGATGCATGGGGAGTTACAATTAATAGCCAGCATGGGCATTTTCTGCTATGTCTCACTTCTTCAGAAGCAGCCATTCATCCCTGAAAGCTCTTGTGGACCTTGTGTCCAGGTTGAGGGAAAGCTGGTGCTGTTGCTTCCAGGCAGAGCTCATAGAACCTGCAGTTAGGATGCCTCTTCCAGACACACAGGTGCAGCCCAATCCATGAGCTGGTGCTTTTCTGCAAGCTCTGTGTAGCTCCAGTCTGCAGCCTTTAGCTGCAAAGCCCTCTCTCAGAGCCCTGTTAAACAACCTGTTCCCCTGCGTTGTCCCTGGGCAGAGATGTAGCTCTCCTTGCACTCTCTCCTTTGTCTCTTGCCTCCTTGAAAGAGAAGGGGCTGCTCCTTCTGACAGACTATCATTCCTCCTGACAGAATGGGATCACTCCCCTGCACATAGCTTCCCGCCGGGGCAACATCATCATGGTACGGCTGCTGCTGGACCGTGGGGCCCAGATAGAGACAAGGACCAAGGTGAGAGCACTTCTGAACACAGCCCAACTCTACTTAGGCCATCTTCCTCCCTGAACTCCTTATGCCCAGTGCTTACCTTGCAAACATCTTGCTAGGAATGTGAGGGAAGATTTCTGGTGCACTAAGGGAATGGACCAGGTTTTTTGCTGGCACATGTAGAGGTGAGAGGAGGCTTGCATGGCTATAAATGTGTGCCCTGGGAGCTGAGGCCAGGCCCTTTGCCGTATTTTGCAGACAAGTCCAAGGTCCCTGTTAGTCCTCTACCTGAAGGAATCCTGCCCTCCCATGTCATACTGAGCCCTTGAACCCTTCTCTCTTCCCAGGATGAGCTCACTCCTCTCCACTGTGCAGCACGCAATGGACATGTGAGAATTGCAGAGATCCTCCTGGACCATGGGGCTCCCATTCAAGCCAAAACCAAGGTACCTAGTGGGACTATGACTGGTGCCAGGTCCCAGGGCAGCTCAGTGGGGTAACAAGCTGTGCACAGTTGCTGGATGGCACCCATGGCTAGCTTGGGGCTTTTTTGACCTGATGAGAGGTAAGAAGCTTCCTGCCTTACTTGGCCTTAGCTGGAGTCCTTTGCCTAAGGGCTTCATCCTTCAAAGGGGCCAGTCCTGAGATGGGGTGGCCTGGCTACAGTCGGCCCCATGGCAGCAGCTCTTCAGGCCCTTCCCTCCACTCGACATTGCTCCTCTGTACGTCCCAGTGAGGGATTCAGGGAGTCCTCTCTGGTAGCACCCTGGGGAACGAGCTGTCTCTTCTGCCCTAGAGCAGTGTCTGGGGGTGCAAGGCAGGGGCTGGGTGGGATGCCTGGATCCCTCCTGGCTCAGCCCTGAGGCCCTGCTCCACGGTCGCAGAACGGCTTGTCGCCGATCCACATGGCAGCACAGGGCGACCACCTGGACTGCGTACGCCTGCTCCTGCAGTACAGCGCGGACATCGATGACATCACCCTGGACCACCTAACACCACTGCACGTGGCTGCACACTGTGGACACCACCGGGTGGCCAAGCTGCTGGTGGAGAAGGGAGCCAAGCCAAACTCTCGAGCCCTGGTGAGTGAGGAAGGGCAGGTGGGCTGAACCAGGGGAGAGGGAGTGTTCCTGCAAACGACTGTCCATCTGTCCGTCTGCAGAATGGCTTCACGCCCCTCCATATTGCCTGCAAGAAAAACCACATCCGTGTGATGGAGCTGCTGCTGAAGACTGGTGCCTCCATTGATGCTGTCACAGAGGTAGGTGCACTGAGCCCATCCTCAGCTCTCTTGCTTCTGCACGTACAGTGTGGGCAACATGGCAGGATGTGATGTCCCCATTGCCTCTGCCATACCCCAGGGACCTTTTTTGGTGCTCTTCGCAGTTCAGAACCTATTTAGCCTGGCAGTGCCTTCGTGAAGGGCAGGGAGATGCAGGGGAGACAGCAGCCCCCTGTGTTTCCTCTACACTCACCTGCCAGGCTCCTGGAGCGGACTGGAGCATTTGCCTCTGCTGAGACCTGCCCTGGGGAGAAGGAGAGGGGATATTGGCAAGGCCATAAGTCCCATCTTGGTTTCTGGCCCCTTTCTCTTCACAGTCTGGCCTGACCCCCCTGCATGTGGCTGCCTTCATGGGGCACCTGCCCATTGTCAAGACTCTGCTGCAGCGTGGAGCCTCTCCTAATGTGTCCAATGTGGTAAGTTCCACCCCGGCTGGGGCTTTGGGAGCTCAGCTTATTTGGGTTCAGTGAGATGTCCAGATTCTCCACTGTCTGTTCACCTGAGCAGTCCCTGGTGCCCTCTGCTTCATGCTGGCACAAGGAACCAGTAGGGGTTGCAGGCACTGCTCTCCTCTGTTCAGAGCAGTGGAATGACTGCAGGAAGGTATTTTCCCTCCTCTGGCCTTACCACTTTATCCTGTCTTTGGTGTAGAAAGTAGAGACGCCCCTACACATGGCAGCCAGAGCTGGGCACACAGATGTGGCAAAGTACCTGCTGCAGAACAAAGCCAAAGCCAATGCTAAGGCCAAGGTAGGTACAGAGGACCTGTGTGATAACCAGCTGTGGAAACAGCTGGTGCTGGTTTCTTTGCTCTCATGTGCAGCCCACCAAGGGCTGTACAACAGTGGGAGTAGGGCTGTACAACAGTGGGAGTAGGGCTGGGACCTCTTTGGCATGGCAAAAAGGGAGTGGTCCAGGTCTGCCCAAACAGCTTCTTTGCCACCCTCACAGGACGACCAGACTCCTCTGCACTGTGCTGCACGCATCGGCCACACCGGCATGGTCAAACTCCTTTTGGAGAACAACGCCAACCCCAACCTGGCCACCACAGCAGGGCACATGCCTCTGCACATCACTGCCAGAGAGGGGCACATGGACACAGCCCTGGCCCTTCTGGAGAAGGGAGCCTCACAGACCTGCATGACCAAGGTAAGCTGCTGAGTCCATTGCTGCAGAAGGCATCCCCCAGGTGGGCCAAGGCTGGGCAGGTTGGTGTCACAGTGTCCCTGTCGCAGGAGGGGCAGCCTCCTCCTGTGTTGCAGCAGGCGCCAGCACTCTCTTCATCTCTGCCACCCTGTGATGGGCTCCCTTTGTCCTCAGAAAGGATTTACCCCTCTCCACGTTGCAGCCAAGTATGGGAAGGTGGATGTGGCAGAGTTGCTGTTGGCTCATGATGCTCACCCAAATGCAGCGGGGAAGGTGAGTGTTGCTTCTGTGGGAGGAGTGATCTAGGATGGGGAGAGGCTCTGTCTCACCTGTCTGTACTCTCTCCCCCTCTGCAGAATGGCTTGACTCCACTGCATGTGGCTGTGCACCACAACAACCTGGAGATTGTCAAGCTGCTGCTTCCCAAGGGGAGCTCCCCACACAACTCAGCCTGGGTAAGTCTGGGCTGGGTTTCCCTGGGGATGTGGGGAGGTGGTGTGTGTCCAAGTGCTTGCCAGTCTGCAGCCAGCATTGCCCCTCAGTCCTGGCACTCAGGGAATGTACAAGGGACTGATCACCACCAGCCACTCTCCATGTCTGCTTCTCATGCCTGCCTGTCCTCGCACCACGTGGAGCAGGCAGGGTGCCCGGCAGTGGTCCTGTTCCAGCAGATAGGCTGTGTCAGGGATGGTGCCTGCTAGCAGCATGGTGGTTGCTGCGTGGGGAACGTGTTTCCATGGCAAGTCCTGCACAGCAGCGCTGCGGTCTGGCAGTTTGGGAAACCACACGCAAATGTTTGCATGCAGCTATGAAGCAGTGAGTCAGAAAACCCACAAGCTTGTGAGAGTCACCCGGCTCTGCCTGAGCATGAGGAGCATCTCCCCACAGAGCAGAGCAGCAGGCGTCTTGCTTCCATGTTGTTTGCAAAAGCTCCATCCTCAAAACAGCCAAGTGGCTGGTGGTGCCAGCCCTCCCCATCTGGCACTTTCCTCTCCCCTGTGCAGGCTGCCGGCAGACATGCTGGGCAGGCACCGGGAGCAGCCGGTACCAGCGCCAGCACCCCCTGTCTGCGTCACTGACAGCCTGCACGTCAGCCTGGGCAGCGGGTGTCTGCCAGCTGCTCTGCTCCTGCAGCGTGGCAGCAGAGGCAGCACTCAAGGCCCTGCAGTCTCTGCCTGAATACTAACACTGTGCATTGGGAGTTTAGCTCCACACCTCAGCCAGACACATTCCAGGAGGTGTCTGCCCCAGCTTTTTGCAGCTCCCAGAGGAGTGGCAGAAATTCACGTGTAAAATCTCTAGGACAGCCCATACCAGCTGAACCTGAAGCAGGTGGTCTTTGAAAGCCCCATGCTGACCTGGTGGAAGAGTGGGATTCAGCCTCGGTGTCAGGGCTGGTTGCTGTTAGAGAGATGGTGTGAGGGGCATCCCTGAGATGAAAGGGCACACATGGGTGCAGAGGCAGGGTGGCACCTCTTGTCCCTTCTGGTCTGCTTGGCCGGGCTGAGCACTGCAATGAGCCTCTCTCCCTGCAGAACGGGTACACGCCCCTGCACATCGCTGCCAAGCAGAACCAGATGGAGGTGGCCAGCAGCCTGCTGCAGTATGGGGCTTCTGCAAATGCTGAGTCTATGCAGGGAGTCACTCCCCTGCACCTGGCTTCCCAGGAGGGGCATGCAGACATGGTGGCCCTGCTTTTCTCCAAACAAGCCAATGGCAACCTAGGCAACAAGGTAAGTTGTCCCCGTGCATCCTGCCAGGCTGGAGGCAAACAAGCCAGCAGTGAACAGCAGTCTGGATGGTGGTCCAGGCCCCTGTGCCTCCCTGTGTCAGTTAATTTCCCAGGCTGGAGACCTGACAGAGTCTCTGCTGCTGGACCCGCAGTGATGGCAGTGCCACTGTGTTGAGACCTTCTCTCTTTGCAGAGTGGCCTCACTCCCCTCCATCTTGTAGCCCAAGAGGGGCATGTGCTGGTTGCTGATGTTCTAGTGAAACATGGAGTCACAGTGGACGCAACGACCAGGGTAAAGTAGTGCATTGACCATGGCTTTGATGAAACTCATGGGGGAAGGATGAGCATTTATTTTCTTAAGGAAGAGCATTTATTTGCTTTTTCTTTGTACAAAAGACTCCCTTCTAGCAGTCATCCCTATCATTTTGCCTGTGTCTTGAGGACTCTTCCTCTTCTTCCCCCACCTCTCTGGAGGGGCGATTCTTGCCTGCTCCTATAGCTCACCTCTGTACCTGCAGGTACAGCATGGTTTGAAGCCCTCTGCTTTGGTCTTGGGCTTTTGGGAAGCCCCCACATGTGTGCCTCATCCTTCATGCATGGGGACTTGCCTGTGGGATGAGCATACCCAAGGCAGAAGGGCAGTGAGCGGTGGTGAGGGCAGACTGAGACCTGATCTTCTCTTTCAGATGGGCTATACCCCGCTGCATGTGGCCAGCCATTACGGGAACATCAAGCTGGTTAAGTTTTTGCTGCAGCACCAAGCGGATGTCAATGCCAAGACTAAGGTACAGAGGTGTCCTGTGCTCCAAGAACCCTTCTGCCATGGGCAACAGCATGCAGGTTTATGGGGAAGGGAAGCTGTCCTCATGCTCCAGGAATGAAGCACAGTGTGTGAGGCCTGGGAGCATTTCTGGGGCAGCAGACTGCCAGAACTGATTGCAGCATCCTCTGTCCTCCCCTGCAGCTGGGCTACACCCCCCTGCACCAAGCGGCACAGCAGGGCCACACAGATGTGGTAACGCTGCTGCTGAAGCACGGTGCGTCTCCCAACGAGATCAGCACAGTGAGTACAAGGCTTGCCTGCACCTCCCCACCCTGCAGCAAGCTCAGGCAGCTGCCTGGGCTGCCCTGTGGCTGCTGCTGACCCCGTCTTTGCTCTGTGCACAGAATGGCACCACTCCCCTGGCCATTGCAAAGCGGCTTGGCTACATTTCTGTCACAGACGTGCTCAAGATTGTCACAGAGGAAACCGACATCCCGGTGAGCCCCTGGGTAATAGAACCAGGATGCTGTGGAGGAGGGCTGGGACTGGGAGCAGCCTGGGAAAGGTCTGTGCTGGGTGCCTAGCCCAGGTGTAAGGAGGGGGCTGCAGATAGCTGTGCATCAAAATGCTGGCTTACTCTGACTCCACTCTGCTCCCACAGTCAGTTGGCGACAAGCACCGCATGAGCTTCCCAGAGACTGTGGATGAGATTCTGGATGTATCAGAGGATGAAGGTGAGGGGTGGGAGTTGGGTCACACCATCCCAGAGACCAGCTGGCTGGTTCAGTGTGGCAGGCAGCAGTCATGGTGATGGCACTGGTGCTCCTGCTGGAACAGGGACATCCCCAGGGCGGGGGAGCTGTATGGGCTCTGCCATGGTCTTGCAGAGAGGACGAGGGAAGCGCACCAGACTCCTAAGGTGGCACCTCCTGGTTTGGGTGCTTCCCTGCACTATGCAGGAGGGATATGTCTGGACATGTCCATGATCCTATGCCCCAGTGACTGTGCAGAGAGCCCTTGGGCATGCAAAGCCCCCACTGTGCCTTGCTCTGCTGGAGGGTACCAGCTTCCAGCCCAGCTGAAGCTGGTTTGCTCCTGTGCCCTCCCACCAAGACCTCACTTTTGCCTCTTCTTACTTTGCAGGCACTGCTCATGTCACAGTAATGGGTATGAAATGTGTCCCCCTGCCCCAGCTCAATGGCCCATTTCACCCCATGGCCACTAACCATCTGCACACCATATCCATCTGCTGAGCCTTGCTGCTGGTCTGGTGCCCTCCAGTGCCAGTCCTGCCATCCTGCCCTGCCAATCCGTGTCCGTGCTGCTTGCTGTGGTGTGACTGCATGAATGGGCCTCCTCCCACTCAGGAGGACCCTGACTCCCTTGTCAGATGCAGGCCCTGTCCATGGCAGGTGGAGGAACCTGGTACTGTGACAAACACCGGTGTTGCTCCGCAACTGCCCCACATCATCCTGGCCAGAGCAGGGATTAACCTGAGAGCTCAAAGGTCTCTGTGCTGCTCTGGTGCCCTCCCCATCTCTGGGGCACTCTCTCTGCTTCGGGAGGTGCTGGGCACCCTCCCACAGGGCATTAGCCAGAGCCAAACTCTGATGAGCTAGTTAGCAAGTATTAATGGGACCAGTGGGTCAGCATTAGCAGAGCCCTGTGCCTCTAGTGGGGTGTAGTGTTAGGGCAGCCCTCCACACCCTCAGTGATGCCTACATCTCAGACATCAAAGTGTGAGGTGTCCTCTGCAGTCTCTGCACTGTGTTTGGTGCTGTAAGAAAGAGGTTAGTGAGCAGCTGAATTTCCCGATGGCTCCCACAGCACCTGTCCCACTGGCCTGCCGCATGGGCCTTGCCCTGTCAGCAGACCCATTCTGGCAGACAGCAAAGCCCCCCCTGTGTCTGAGACTCAGGGGGCAAGTGTGTGTCAAGCAGTGGGAGCACGGATGGGCCCTGGCTCCAGCCCTGAGGAGGGATGGGGGCAAGAGCTGGGTATCTGTGTTCCCTTGTCTGTCTGCCTCTGCTTGCTGAGCCAGCTCTTGGTTTCAGAGGAAGAGCTGATTGCACCAAAGCCCAGGATACCTGATCTCAGAGACCAAGAAGGCAAAAGGGAGATACTGGAGTTCATGACCACAACGACACTGGAGCAAACGTAAGAGACACTGTGTGGTGGGGAGGGAGCAGCTAGGGGGCACAGGACCAGCCTTGTGCCGGGCTTGGCTTCCTGTGGGACACAGAAGGCTCCAGGCAAGGAACAGATCACTGAGCCCTCACCAGCTGGCATAGCAGGCAAACCTGGTCAGTGCACCAGGACATGCGACTGCTGCTTAGTTTGCCTTTGTCCAGCGGCCCCAGGACTCTGTGGGGATGGGCAGGGGCTGAGGGACCCTATCACTTCTGTGGCTGTCACTACCCTCTCCTGCCAGGATGGAGTCTCCAGCTGTCCTGCAGGTCCCCTGCATCCCACCTGAAACTGTGGTGACCAGAGCTGAGGAGACTGAGCAGGTAGGACCTGTGGAGACAGAAGCTGAGCAAGTCAGCCTGCTGCATGCACCCTCGGTGTCCCCACAGGAGGTGAGCATGAGATACAGCCTGCCGTAGCCTCTCCCAGGCATTCTTTGCTGGGGCAGCTCCCCCATCACCACAGAGCTCAAGTGTGTGATGGGTAATGGGCATTGACTCAGTGGTACAGGACTGTCCAGTGAGGATTGTGTAAGGGTGGCCAGGCTCGACACAGGACCCTTTACCCATGGGGTCTCTTCCCTGCCTTATACAGCCCTCCAAGGAGTTTGATGAGGACTCCCTGATCCCCAGCAGCCCTGCCACTGAGACCTCAGATAATATCAGCCCAGTGGCCAGCCCCGTGCACACAGGGTGAGTGCCCAGCCTGTGCAGCGCATGCATGCTCTGTTCACCAGCTGGCTGCAAGGTCCCCACCTGCCCATGCCTCTGTCCACTCCAGGTTCCTGGTGAGTTTCATGGTGGATGCCCGTGGTGGCTCCATGCGGGGCAGCCGGCACCACGGTCTGCGCGTGGTCATCCCACCCCGTGCCTGTGCTGCACCGACCCGCATAACCTGCCGCCTGGTGAAGCCCCAGAAGCTAACTGCACCCCCACCACTGGCTGAGGAGGAGGGTCTGGGCAGTCGGATCATTGCTCTGGGGCCTGCTGGTGCCCAGTTCCTCAGGTGAGCACAGCTGGGAAAAGAGCAGATTGGGCTGCCCACACCAGGGTAGTCCCTCAAGACTGGGAACAGATCTGGGCTCATTTGGAGGGCTTTACCATCCGGGACAAGACCTCTGCCTATCTCTGCTTCTTGAGGTTGGCAGAGGAGAGATCCCACCTCTTGTTGGGCACAGCATGTTTCTGAGGTGGGTCATTCAAAAGTAACAGAATAGCAGCAGAAAAGCCCTGAGCAGCCCTGTCCCACCAAGTGCAGAGCCCTCTTTCCCAGAGAGAGTGAGGTCAGCAGTCCTTCTTCCCCCAGGAGCTGCACAGCACGGGCAGGCACTCTACCCAGGGCCACTTTGCTGCCTGCGTGTCCCTGTGGCAGCTTGTGGGTGCCAGTGGCCTTCCTCTGCTCTCTGCAGTCCTGTCATTGTGGAGATTCCACACTTTGCCTCGTATGGACGTGGAGACCGAGAGCTGGTAGTGCTGCGCAGTGAGAACGGCTCTGTGTGGAAGGAGCACCGCAACCGCTACGAGGAGAGCTACATGGACCAGCTGCTCAATGGCATGGACGAGGGTGAGCGTTCTGGGAAGGCTCCACACCTCACAGCTCCCTGCAGGCAGGGCTGTGGTGGCCTGGGTGGTGGAATGAGGCTGAGTGGTGTGGTCAATGCAGCACAGAGGGGTGTTGAGTGACAGCCACAGGCTTGGTGTATGAGCACTGATGGCTGTGCTGCCCTTGCAGAGCTGGAGAGCCAGGAGGAGCTGGATAAGAAGAGGGTCTGCCGCATCATCACCACCGACTTCCCTCTCTACTTTGTGGTCATGTCACGGATTTGCCAGGACTGCGATATGATTGGCCCTGAGGGGGGGTGTTTGAAAAGCACACTGGTGCCCATGGTACAGGCCACCTTCCCAGACACTGCTGTCACCAAGAGAGTGAGGCTGGCCCTGCAGGTGAGCCCCAGAGAACCTGGCCTGGGGCCCAGGCATGCTTCTGCAATCAGGGGTGGGCAGTAAGCCCAGGCTGAGCCCAGCCTGGGGAAAAACCATCCCTGATACCCATCCTTGTGCTACCCACAGGCACAGCCTGTGCCAGATGAGTTGGTGACTAAGCTGCTGGGGAACCAAGCGACCTTCAGCCCCATTGTCACAGTGGAGCCACGACGGAGGAAGTTCCACCGGCCCATTGGCCTCCGTATCCCATTGCCACCATCCTGGAAGGACAATCCCCGAGACAGTGGTGAGGGTGACACCACCAGCCTACGTCTGCTCTGCAGTGTGATCGGTGAGGCTGCTAGTGTGCTCTCCATGGGGATGGGCTACCTCAGGGAGATGCAACTCTAGGGAGGCACAGCTGTGGAGAAAGCAAATACCTGGGGGATGCAGACCCTGGGCTTATGAAAAGACAGTATGCTCACCCTTGCTTTCTGCTGCAGGAGGGACAGCCCAAGCCCAGTGGGAAGACATAACAGGCACCACAAAGCTGGTCTATGAAAATGAGTGTGCTAACTTTACCACCAATGTATCTGCCAGGTGAGTCCTGGGTGAACATGTGCCCATCTGAGGATGTCTGGTGCTCCTTGGGCCTTGCTAAAGCCTTCGCCAGGAGAAGCCACTTACCCTGGTGCTGTGCTGCCCTATTCCTACATGCAGGGTGGTTTCTTCTAGTCTTGAGACCTCCATGCTGCCTGAGCACACTTATGACAGCTGGGTGTGCAGAAGGGCCGTTATTTGTACCTGGGTGGGTCCCCATCACAGGTGGGGCTACACCTGTGTCCAGAACTCTTGCAGCTTCCTCTGCAGTCCAGTTGGCTGTTGAGGAGGGTGGGGGCAGCTCCCTGGTGCCACTGCCCAGCAGCACCCCGACCCAGATCTCCTGCAGGTTCTGGCTGGCCGACTGCCCACGCACAGCTGAGGCTGTGCACTTTGCCACCATGCTGTACAAGGAGCTTACAGCCGTGCCCTACATGGCCAAATTCGTGGTGTTTGCCAAGATGAATGATGCACGAGAAGGCCGGCTGCGCTGCTACTGCATGACTGATGACAAGGTTGACAAGACTTTAGAGCAGCATGAGAACTTCACTGAGGTGGCCCGCAGCAGGGACATTGAGGTTTGTCCCCAGCATCATGTGTGGAGGGCAGCAGGGAGAGGGCTAACGAAGTGAGGGGAGACTGATGCTAGTGGAAGGGCCTGGCCCTGGCCTGGCTAGGAGAGTGAGAGTTACCTGCCCCGTCCAGGAGCAGGAGAAGCAGCTCTGCACAGGGTCTGAGCATGTTTTCTGCTCCTGGCCAGGTGGTAGAGGGGATGCCTTTGCACGTCGAACTCTCAGGGAACCTGGTGCCTGTCAAGAAGGCCGCTCAGCCCCGTACCTTCCTCTTCCAGTCTTTCCGGGAGAATCGTCTGGTCATCCCCATCAAGGTAATGTCAGGGTACAGGACTGGGCAAGCAGTTAGGGCCCTTGGCTTGTGCCAAGATATCTCACTGGGCTCTGGCACTCAGGTCCGGGACAGCAGCCGGGAAGCCAGTGGCTCCCTGTCTTTCTTGCGCAAGGCCATGAAATACGAGGACCTCCAGCATGTACTCTGCCACCTGAACATCAGCATACCACCCTGCTCCAAGGTCAGTGTCGGATCTTCAGCAGTCTGGCAGGGGGCAGTGAGGGCCCATCCCCTCCCCAAGTGCAGGGGACAGTCCTTGCTGTCAGCTTTTCTTCTTCACCTGCTCCGTGTGGCCAGGTCATGCCATTCTGGAACTGAAGGAGAAGCAGCCAGTCATATCAGGGCAGAGCTGCTGCCCTCTTTTCAAGCTGTTGACCCCTTGGTTTGTCACTGCGTTCACAGGGAAGCGGCAGTGATGAGCGAAGGAGGACACTGACGCCATTGTCTCTGCGGGAGCGATACAGCATTCTAAGTGAGACCAGTTTCGGTATGCAGCCTGCTGGGACCATTCCAGCCCACTCACTACCTGCACATGGGGTGCCCAAGCCAGTGGAAAGGCTGGGATGATCCTGTCATAGTCGCACTCATGGCAACTTTCCCTTTCCTGGTCCTGCCTGCAGGGCAGTGCTGTGCCTATGGGTCTGTGTGACCCCCACGGCCAGCACCCCATTCCCCTCACCACTCTGCTGCACGGCCCTGTGCAGCTGAAGCTGTGACTTCCTCTTCTTCTCCAGGCTCTCTGAGCAGCACAGATAAGGCAGACCAGAAGATGGTTGACATAGCAGAACAGCTGGGCCTCAGCTGGGCTGGTGAGTCCACACCTGACAATTCTGAGGATGCACAACACTCCTCGGAAAGCTGACACTTAGGGAGGCTGAAAGTGTGCTGCCAGGTGTAGTGACTGCTTTGCACTGCACCCCTGCTGTGAGCATTCCAGGGCACTGAAGTGAACCTTTCCATTGCTGTGCACATATTCACTTGCACAGGTACCAGGCTGGGGCTTTTATGAGTTGTACATATTGCTGCTGTTTGTTGCAGCCATATGCCCAATGGCAGAGCCCACACTTCTCCTTAGCATGAGACCTTACTGCACTAAGCCTGAGCAGGGGAGCTTCAGCCTCTGCCCCATCCCAGCTCCTGATCCTGCATGTTCTGCTGTGTTCAGTTGTATGTAACAGAGGGTCTCTGCACTGGTCCTGGCTGAGCCCTTCACAACATCTCAAGCCTTCACTAAGAGGGTGTGATACTGACATGGTGTTTTCCCCAGAGCTGGCACGTGAGCTGCAGTTTGGGGTGGATGACATCAACAGGATACGTGTGGAGAACCCCAACTCCCTTCTGGAGCAGAGTATAGCCTTACTCAACCTCTGGGTCAGCCGCGAGGGCAAGAGTGTCAAGAGTGAGTAGTTGTGGTGCCCTTTTACAGGCACAGAGGTGGCAGGGCTGGCTGCACAGAGCAGTGTGTGCATCTTCAAGGATAACTGGCTGGCTTTACAGCGGTGGTTCATGCATATCCGCCTTCCCTGCCCATCTGGAGGTTGTCTGGGGCATCCCAAGGGACTCGTTTGCTGACACCATCTTCCTCCTGCAGTTGAGAACCTGTACACGGCACTGAGGAACATCGACCGCAGCGAGATTGTCAACATGCTGGAGGGCTCTGGTCGGCAGAGCCGCAGCCTGAAGGGAAGCTGGCGCTACACAGAGAGAGACTACTCCCTCTCACCATCCCAGATGAATGGTAAGCCTCAGCTTCTGGCAGGGAATGCAGGAGGGGCCTGGGACACAGTCTGTGCAGAGATTGGGGTTGGTGTCTTGCCTGACCAGGTTGCACTCATTGAGAGTTGAGTGAGCACAAGGCATTGCTGACAGATGTGGCCTCTTCACTGGGGCTTACGCTGCAGAAAGCATGGCTCTGCCATACTGCTTTCTCAGAAACTCTCCGAGTGAGACTGACATGTGTTCCTTATTCCAGTGTGCCAGTGAGAGGTGCCTCTGGCTTTGCAAGCTGAGCAGTGGCCAGGGAACTCACTGAGTCCTGGCTGTCCAGCTGTGGCCGTATGCCTGGGCTGGGTCCCAGGCAGAGTGTGCCTGGGTGTGGGGACACAGCTGTGGCAGGCTGCTGGGGAGCCGGCACACCAGACAGGGGCAGGGCTTGGTGCTGCTACAGCCCTGCTCTGTGGCTCTGCCCCTGCAGCGCTGGCTCATCGCTCTCTCCCTCTCTGTCTCTCCCCTTGTTCTGTTTTCTCAAACATGCCACCTAGTGCTGCCAGGTGCGGGCACTCCTGTGGGTCACTTCTTTTCACCTTTCTCCTCTGAGCTCATCCTGGCCTCTCCTTCTCGCATCTTCTTCCACTGCCTGTCTCCACTGTCTCCACCTCAGCTAAGCCCTCCGGGAGCCACATCCTGCTCCAGCGAGTGCATGTCGTCAGGCACTGCCCCTCTTATAGCTGTCATGCTTGCAGGCAGCCATCCCAGGCCTTCTCCTCCTGCACAGTCCCATGCTGCTTCCCTCACTGGCACTGCACTGCATGCCCATGGCCAGGCACCTGGGTGCCCATGGGTGAGGTGCCGTTTTTGTGCCAAGGGTCCCAGCTGTACCCTGTGCCTTGGCTGTGACTGGCATTCCCTGGCTGCCAGGGGAGCAGAACAGGTTCACTGCTGATCTCCAGGGGTGAAAAAACATCTCAGAGCTGAAAAAGGCTGAGCAAAGCCACCTGCCTGGGTAGGAGTGCCTGGCTTGGTTGTCGTTCATGTGGATGTGCCTGAGCTATGCACATGGCCCTGGATGATGATACATAACAATGGCTTGTAACCCTGGAGACACCGATGGGGTTGTAAGGCCCTGGCTGCCTCCTGTAGGGCTTTGGGGTTGCATGGCATGTTCTGGGGCCATCCTTCTCTGCTCATGGTACTTCCAGCTCTGTGCTGTAGAGAGTGTTTGGCTTTGAGAGTTGGTGCCTGCCAGACTTGGCTAACTGCCAGCCAGCTGATGCTGAATGGGGGCTGTGGGCAGGGACTGGGGGTCTGATGGAGCAGGGTAGCAAAAGAGGGCATTGTGTCCTGCAGTGTGGATAGAGCATCGTGTGAACACCAGGCCAGTCCTCCTCATGGGGAGGAGGCAGCCCCAGGACCTGCCCAAACCAGCCCTAGGACTTGAAGGGAGGCATGGCAGCATTTGCAGGGACCATGTGAAAGCAGCTGCTGCTGTGAGCACAGCCCTGCTCAGCCTGGCCACAGGAGGCTGTGGCATGACCATTGCTGTCCCTGGGGCAGTCATCCTCCCAGAGGCTGTTTCCCTTTTGCCTTACTGTGCTTGTGCGTGCGTGAGATGGCTGCTGGACATGACGCCTCTGTCTGCCCATATAGGTTACGCTTCACTGCAGGACGAGCTGCTGTCCCCTGCCTCCCTGCATTACACACTGCCATCCCCGCTGCGTGCCGACCAGTACTGGAATGAGGTGGCCATCATGGATGCTATCCCCATGGCTGCCACTGAGCAGGATGCCCTGATGGAGATGTCCGACATGCAGGTGTGGTCCTCGGGGCTCACCCCCTCGCTGGTGACTGCTGAGGACTCCTCTCTGGAGTGCAGCAAGGCTGAGGACTCGGATGCCACAAGTGAAGGCCGGTTCGCAGGGCAACTTCTAGCAGATGCTCATGGCCCAGACCACATGGGCTCTATGGACCTGGTTGAGGATGACACAGTGGACTCAGATGCCATGAATGGCCTGATTGACCTTCTAGAGCAGGAGGAGGGGCAGAGGCCAGAGGGGAAGATGCCATCTGGTGATCATCAACCAGGGACTGGGGAGCAGGACCCGGAGAGTGAAGTCTCTTTTGTTTCAGTTCAGCAGAAGGTGCAAGCCAGGATCATGACATCACCTACCTTTAGCCATGCTGTGGAGAAGAGTGCAGACAGGTACTGCAGCCCTGGGGCACTGGGGTGACTGCGGTAGGGGAGCACAGCTGCTTTGCCAGCTACTGCCCTATGCTGGGCCAGCTGCAATAATCTCCCTGCTTTGCTTGCTTCCCTGCTGGTCTCCAACTCTGGAACCCAGGCATCCGCAGTTCATACAACAATGGTTGGGCTGAGTGCCTCATGCCTTTCTGGCAATGCTCTGGAGGGCTCCTTGCAGAGCACCTGGGAGGGACCCCAGTCAGCCAGGCCCTGCATGTAGGTTGTACTTACCAGAGCTAACCCTAACCTGGGCTGCCTTCTCCCACGTTCCCAGTGGTACTGGACCCATGAGGTCCCTGACAGTGCCCAGCAACACTCCACAGCATTAGAGAATATTAGAGCAATACCACACTAGACCATTAGAGCATAGCATGCTCTTGCCTCAGACCTTGGCGGCCAAGCCATGAGGCTGTGGAATGGGCAGGGAGCATGGCACAGAGGTGGCCCGTGCCTTTTGTGCATCTTTGTGTTTTGTGCTGCTTCTGCCAGGCGCCCAGCAGCGCTGCGAGCTGGGGAGTGGAGCCAGCGTCTCTGGGGTGCAGGCTGCGCTGGTGTGCCTGCCGGAGCTCGGCTGGTGCTCAGGGTGCAGCACTCCACTGCAAAGCTGACTGCCTCTCTCTCTCTGTCTCTCTCTCCCTATCCCTGTCCCTCTCCGGTGCCCAGGCTGAGGGACTGGAATGCAGAAGGCTCCTTTATCTCCTGCCTACAGGACCTGACAGCGGGCTCCTGGCAGGAGGGAGTCACCCGAAGGCTGCTCCCAACGCACACCACAGCCTCCGGGGCACAGGGCCAGGAGCAAGAGCAGGTCCTGATGCCAGCCATGGAGCTGATGCGGATCAGCTCTGCAGAGGACAGCGACTGGCAGCCTCGGCACCCCACAGGCGGCTGGCAGGAGGAGGCCGACAGCCGCTTCTTTGGGCAGGTGAGGGTAGGAGTGGGAGACTCAGCACTGCAGGAAGTGGTGACCCTATGGACATCCTTTTCTGGAGCCTGCTGCAAGGCCAGTCAAGCAGACCAGGTGCTAGCTCCTCAAGTCTTCTGGCACACTTCCTGCCCCTTGGGGTGCCTCTCAGCCCAGAATAGCCTGCTGTGCTTGATACCTGAGCTCTTGCTCTCCATTTATAACCCAGTCACCCTCCCAAACTTCTTCCTTACTGAGTATCTGCCCTGGCTGCCAGCCCAGCAGCCTGCTGGAGCCAGAAATAGAGCTGGTCTAGGGGCCAGGCTGGGTGGTGGGCTTGATGTCACGGTCACACAGAGCCAGCAGGTACAAGGTGAGGGCAAGCACCTTTCCCCAGCCAGGGCATGCACAGCCATCAGAGCAGCACAGCCATGCTTGGAGGTGGTTGTTCAGCTCTGCCGTGTGCGTTACCTGAGTCACGTGCGCTTCCAGCGACACCCCAAAGCCTGGCTGTCGCCCAGGGCTTCATTTGTCCTGTGACCGAGGGCCGCATGCTGCCCTCCCACCGCAGGCAGGAGGACGGGCTGTTGGGCAGCTGCCAGAGAAGAGGGACACAGCTGTCCTGGTTACCGCCTGGCCAGGGCAGTCCTGGCCACATGACTTTGAGAGAAGCTGTGACTGCAAAGGACGCCCCACCTGCCCGCTGCCTTCTCGCCGCCCACAGGCAGCAGACCTGCGGCAGCTGAGCTTACAGCAGCTCCCGCGGAGCCGGGGCACTGCGTGGGCAGGCTGCAGAGCCGCGGGGCCCGACCCAGCCGGGCAGCATGGCTGAGTTCTGACAGCGGGCTCAGAGCCGTGGCACGCGAGCAGCTGTGCGTGCCGAGGCAGGATGTGGGCTTTCCTGGCCCAACTGCTGATCGCTCTGCTGCTTCTGGCCTTCTTCCTGGTCAGCTGCCAGAACGTCATGCACATCGTCAGGGGCTCCGTCCGCTTCCTGCTCAAACACGCCCATCGTGAGCTGGATAAGGAGCTCGGGGAGAGCCAGGGGCTGGCGGATGACGAGGAGGCTCTCTCGGCCAGAGTCGTCCGCCGGCGCGTCCTCGTGAAGGTAACGAGCGGGGCAGCTGAGACCAGCCCCAGGGCAGATGCAGAGGAAACCAGTGAAGGGTCAGGGCTAGACGGGAGACATAGACTGTGGGGTGCGTGTCAGGTGCATTGTTATACCTGCAAAACAGCTCTCCTCGCTGCCCTCAAATGCCCTGATCTCCCTCCTCTTCCTGCAGGGGAATGAAGCCCTCCATCTCCCTGGAGAGCAGGTGACTGAGGAACAGTTCACAGATGATCAAGGCAATATCATCACCAAGAAGGTGAGTAATCAGCGGCAAGGTACGGGCAAGGGCATGCTGGAGCCTTTCTCTTCTCCTCTCCACCCCTGTAGCCCAGGGGCCCATGTAGGGCATTCGTGTCCCACTGTCTTTGGTTACAGTCACGGCACTTCTCATAGGACAGAAGCTGCACACCACGTGCAGTTTCGGATCAGACTGGGTGAGGAGGGAGTCCTGTGCCCTGGGCTAGCTGTGACGTCCAGCTGTGTGGGTCTCCGCAGATTATCCGGAAGGTGGTGCGTCAGCTGGGCCCTGGTGACATGGGTGACAGGCAGGAACAGGAGGAGCTGATTCTGGAGGGCTCCCTACAGGAGCCCCAAGAACTGGAGGCTGAGGATGATCACTTCGTGAAATACTCCATCTTGCACCGGGATGGTCTGGGTGCCAAGGTACAGTGTGGCTCATAGCCCTGTCTTGCAGGCAGCCTGCCTGAGCCAGGACTCTCAGGATTCTCGGGCTCTGGGACTATGTCACCCTCTATCCTTTTTTCTGCCTTGCTCTCCTCTCCTGTTTCCCTTCTAAGACTTCCAGGGGCAAATCTTGCCCACTGCACCAGTCTTCTTGCTTGATGTTTTCTGCCTGCCAACTGACTGCCTTTCCCTCTCCTGTCCTCTTATCTATGTCTGTCTGTTGATGTCCTGCTTCCTGCCCCTGTGGCTTCCTCAGGAGGAGGTGCGAGTGCGTGTCCCGAAACCAGAAGTCTCTGGGGGCAGGATGGGGGCTCAGATAGTGAAACGAGCCAGCCTGAAAAGGGGGAAGCAGTGACCCCTCAAATGGCCTCTTTTGAGGTAACCCTACCTTTTCCTTCTGTTCTGGCTCTCCATGCTGCTGCCTGCACTGAGCTGCTGGTTATGCACATTCTCCTGGGGAAAGTGTGGTGGGGATGTGCCCAGCTCTTGGCCTGCAGAGAGGGTTTGCTGTGCTGCAGCAAAAGACTGGGGGTGGGCAGCAGTGTGCCCCTGCTGATAACCTGGGTGCTGTGGACACAAGGTGCCCTGGTCTGCAGCAATGCTCCAGCACCCCACTGCAGTAGTGCCAAGGGCTGCTACTGCAGCGACAGCGTCCTGGGTACTCGGGGTGATGGTCCTCCAGTGACAGGGTCACAGAGTTGTTATTCCTGGTTATGCTGGGCTACGGACAGAGGGAAAGTCTTTGTCCAAAGCTGCTCCAGGGACTAGATTGCATTTGCATGAGGTCTGAGCAGAACTACCCCCTTCATGCATGAGCACTAACTGGGCAGCCTTGTGGCAGATGAGACCAGCCCTTGGAGCTGGTGCCTTGGTGTCCCCCTTCCTAAGGGATGCAGCTGGACACTGGCAGAGTTATGGGTCAGATGAAGGGTGTCCTGGTTCTGTGGGGCTGTGACCTACTGCCTCTGCTCACAACACAATGTTCTGGGAGATGCAGCTGCTGCCTCTGCCATCCATGGAGAGGATAGCAGTGAGGTCTGCTGAAGCCAGGATGGAGGCAGGCCTTGGCAAGGTGCTGCTGGGGGATGTCGGGGTAGTAGGGATGCAGGAGTGACAGGTGCAAGAACGTGACACTTGTAGGGGCTGATGACAGGGCACCTGCCTTTGATCTAGGACATTTCTTCCACTGATCCCCCTGACCTCAGAATCAGCCCTTGAGTCTTGTGTATTCCGTGGTCCCCCTGCCTTCCCTGTAGGGTGGAACTAGACCAGGCTGAAGGCAGGGTGCTTAGCAGAGCACACTTGAGCCCAGCTGCATAATTTGTCTCTGCACACTCACTGCTGGGCTGACAGTGCAGCACTGGGGGAAGGTGTTGTGTGTGTGCTCCCCAGGTAGCAGCCTGGTAGAAGGCTGCCAAGCAGGGGCAGTTGGTCCTCTGGCCTCTGCTGTACATGCATTGCCTGCTCTGTCCTCCCTCTCCCTTCTCTCTCTCCACTGTTAGTGAGCTCTCTGTGGGTGTGTGAAAGTTAAGAAGTTTATGCTTGTGGGCACATGTTCATGCAGACTCTGTCCCCCTCTGCCTGTCCCATTCCTCAGACAGTCCCTGGCTCTGCCTCTCTCTGGGCCACTGCTCCTGTTGCTTTGCTTTTGCATTTTTCCACGGTGTGAAAGTGGCCCAAGGTGTACACTGGGGAAGGTCTTCCTCACCACTGGGAGAGTCAGTCACCCTAGCTGAGATGGGGGGCTCAAGGCTGGCCTCCTCTGTCCCAGAACCTAGAGCAGCCCTCCCAGCTCCTTTGTAGTGCCACATTGCTGTTGGTGCAGCTCAGCCCCTGCTCACTGCTCTCTGCAGATGGGGCAGCACCATCAATACCATCGATGTCACTGCTCCTAGTTCCAGGCAGGCCGCTTAGTGGTGCTCTGTCACTGTCTCTCTGACACCTCCCACACTGTTGCTCGGCATGTAGGACAAGCACAGTGTGCAGAAGCCATGTACCTAGGTGCCTCCACCATGAATGGCTGGTCACCTCATTTCTGTGTCTCTCTGTGTCTCTGCAGGATCACACCTCAACACCGAACCACTGAACTTCACAGACGTTCTGACAGAGGAGAGGAGGGGAGAGGAG
>VZRX01023792.1:165562-182950 GCA_013398075.1 Notiomystis cincta
GATGATCGAGGAGGGGAGAGGAGAGGAGAGGAGAGGAGAGGAGAGGGCAGAGAATGGAGGGGAGCAGGGCTGGCTGTACATGTTTCTATAGGCTAATGGCATGATTTCTGTATGAGACATACTTACCGTCCTATCCGCATGACTGACTGACTGCAAGACGCATGAGCTACAGTATTTAAAACCGAGGAGGGGCCTCCGTGCCTGCCCCGCTGCTGCCAGGAGCCCAGAGACAGCACCACAGCCAGAGGAATGCTCTCAGCTCCTTTGGGAGGCAAGAGCTGGAGTAGAAGAAAATGAGAGGGAAAGAGATTCCACCTCCGTGCAATTGTGTGTGTAGATTCATCCCTACATCTGTGCTCCAGCTGCAGGAGGAAAGCTGGGACAGCGTGGCACTGCTCACCACGGAAGGAGAGGTGCTTCCTCCCCCCCCCCGCAAATGCCTGTGCTGCCTCTGCTGAACTTACTTCTCATCACTCCCTGTGAGTGTCGGGTTTTGGGGAAGGCAGCAGTGGCCAGAGGGTGCAAGGGGAGGCTGCAGGGAGCACAGCTGCCCTGGGCAGAGGGACTGGTGCAGGGCTGCCCTTCCTCTCCCCAGCACGTGCAAAGTCTCCCGCCAGGGCAGAGCTCTGGGCTGAGCACTGAGCTCATTGCTTATGTTGAAAGTGTAAACTGTACAGCAATCAGCCTTGTGTATATGAACCAATAAATACTATGCAAACCCCTAGGGACACTCTAGCAGTATGTACAAAGCACTAACAGCTCTGCTCTCAAATACCTCTTCAGGCTGCAGGATGGGCAAAGCCTTTGGAATATGTGAGCAGCTCTGGCGAATGGAGCAGGAAGGCTATAGGAGTGAGAAGGCAGCAGCCCAACCCTGTCCTGTGCCCCTCTGCCTGAGCCTGGCCCCTTCCTGGCCTGAAGAGGGGGGCCTAGAGGTGCAATCCCATGGTCCAGCCCCAGTTTGTGTTGGTTCCAGCTGGGTTGAAGCTGCAGGCCTGCGTTGAGGTGCTTGAAGCCCAGAGAGGACGTGCAGTGAGAGAGAGCAGGGTGTGCTTGTGCCACACGTGGGGTTGTGCCTAGCTCTACTCAGCACAATATCTGCTCAGGAGATGAGCCAGGAGCTAGCAATAGCCAACAGCTGTGCAATATGCACCCTAGGCAAGGGCTTTGCAGGGACCCTGGCCTCCCTGCAAGGGAGGTTGTAGCCCTGGATACTCTCCCTCCCGGGACCAATCCCAGAGACACGGGGGCTGCTGCCCCAGTGTCTGCATTTTCTCCAGGTGGAATGCGTTGTGGCAACAGCCTGAGCCCTGGGGGCTGGAGCAGCCTCAGACCAGCTGCTGCAGCAGGAAAGCAGCACTGGGCAGAGCTGCCCAGGCAGCTCAAGAGTCGGGTAGTAGATTGAACCTGTTGTAATACTTGACCCCAGAAGCACAGGGTGCAGGTAGTGGCACTTGGTCCCAGGTCCCTGGCCTTGTCCTTTACCTAACTGATGTGGGGACCTGGCCTTTGTAGCACAGTGGTGGGACCCCCTGCTCTTTCTCCTGGAAGTGGCCATGGACCTGCTTTGCAGAGTCTGAGTTTGTTCTCTGTGGCCAGGTGCAGGACAAGTGCACCTCCAGCTTCAGGCCATGTGATGGTGGCCTTGGCAGAGCAGCCCTGCCTTTCAGTGGATGTACATCTGCTGGGAGAGCCTCTGGCTGCCCTGTGACTGAGAAGAAGCCTCGCTGCAGCGAAGCAACTGACCCAGTTTAGCCTTGGAGAGCAAAGCAGTCCCCTCCCCACCCCAAAGTTGAGCCATATAGGCACAGACTCTCCATCCATCACCCTTGCTACGTACAATAACTTCCCTAGACCCACTGCAACAGCTGACTCCGTAGCATCACCCTAGAGTTGTGTGTGGGTCCAGTGCTTTGGCCTTGTGTATGCCGTAGGGAATGTGCTGTGCTGCAACCGTGCCAGGCACCTGCAGTGACATTGCTTCGCGCTCAGATTGCTTGTAGGGCTGGTAGGGGGAGGCTGCACCCAACATTGAGCCTAGAGAATGCTGCAGTCTGCACACTAGAAGCTTTTTAGAAGTTTTAAAAATTACTTTTCTTTTTTTAATTGTTATGGAAACAAGCCTTTTGGATCTCCCTGTCTTAGGCCCTGATGTATAGATCATGTCCCTGTACACCAGCTATCAGACTATGAATTAATAAATAAATCAACACAAGCAGTGTCTCGTCTCTGCTTTTCCAGAGGTGGGGAAGATGGAGATCCCGGGGGCGGGTCCCCCCTTGCCAGGAGGACTCCGTGGGAGTGGCGGCCGCTTGTGCTCTGCCGTTCGTGGGGGAGTTGAAGGGAGCAGGAACGCGCGCACCCCCGAGGGGCTGCGGCGGCCTCTCCCGGCGCGGGCGAGGGGGGAAGAGTCCATGCAGCCTGTGGCACTGGTAGCCCCAGCGCTGNGCCGCCCGCGTTCAAAGCGCAATTTGTCTGGGCCGCACCAATGGCGTGCCGCTCCTGAGGAGCAGCCAATGGGCGCCGCGGCCGCCGAGGCCCGGCCAATGGGCGCGCCGCCCGCAGCCTCTCGGGCCAATGGGTGCGCGTTATTCTAATGGACCTCGTCTTTATCCGAGAAATGTTGGCGCTGCTCAAGCCCAAGTTGAGGGTCCGGGGCCGGAGTCTCTGCGGGGTCACCGGGCGCTCCCCGGGCTGCCCGCAGCCCCGGCCCCCGCCGGCATCCCACTGCCAGCCAGGCGCCCGCGGGCCAGGGCGGGCTCTGGGGCCCTGTAGCCTGCAGGCCAGTGGTAATGGGCCAGCCATCGCACCTACGGGGTTCCGGGCTCTGAGGGCCGCCTCGGTGCTAGAGCCATGGATGCCAACCTGCCTGGCACCTTTCTGCTCAACGGCCCCTCTCTGGGCCCCTTCCCCGAGGCCAAGGCGCCTGTTTGCCAGTACTCAGTGCAGAGCTCCTTCTACAAGCTGGGACCCCCCGGACTGGGTGCCCAGCTGGCTGCTGGCACCCCCCACGGCATCTCCGACATCCTCGGCCGGCCCGCTGCGACACCGAACAGCAGCCTCCTCCCTGGCTATCCCCACGCGGGCGGATTTAACGGACTGAGCTCCTCGGGCGTCTATTACGGGCCCCAGGTGGGCGCCCTCCCCAAGGCTGGTGGCGAGTACCTGCCGCGGGGCCGGAGCTGCTGGGCGGAGGCGGCCCCGGAGTGGCGGGGCGGCCGGCAGTGCGGCGGCCGTAAGTACCGTGGGCTCGGAGCGGCTGGGCGGGGGTGGTTGGGTGCCGCAGGTGACTGGGCGCCTTGCAGAACCCTGACCCGTTGACGCTAGGGCAAGGGCATGGGCAGACTGCGTCTTCTCCATTGCCCTGCACGTGGCACAGCTGCTTGGCCAGCAGGCTGCCCCAGGACGGTGGGAAAGGCTCCAGTGCCAGAGCTGCTGGACCTCAGACGGTCACAGAACTTTTGGCTTAAGGGCAAGGGGCAGCTCTAATGACAAATACTAATTCTTTGCCCCCAGGCAGCCACAGCTGGCAAGGACAGCAGAGCCCTCTGACTCGCAAGATCTCCCTGTCACTCGGACAGTCTCACTGGGGGTCAGTGCCGGGTTTAGCTCAGGGCAGAGACAGGCAGGATAGCCAGCCCCGGGCTGGCAGCACTGCCTTCCTGGTGGAGAGCTGGCAGGAGAATTGCAGAGCATGTTGCTGCTGTCCCAGAGGGTAGGTGGGATAGGTGCATCCACTGTCCCATAGGAAGCCTTGGGAGGCTGGGTGTGCAGTTGCTCAGAACCTGCAGCCCCTTTGCAGGTGATGATTTTGGAGCAGATGGGTTAGGCAGTTTGGCCATCTGCTCCTGGCATAGCTACAAGCCAGTGACCAGCTATGCCTGTCTTCTGTCATGCATCCTGCAGGGTGTGGGGCATGGGGGCACAGTGTTCCCAGCACTGCATGGCTCTGGGGTTGATAGCGACCCTTACCCTCTCACCACAACCACTTAGCACTGTCCTGGACCAGGAGGTGCCTAGCCTGGCTCTGGCTCTGTGGCACCTGCACAGTGGGCAGCTCAGCCCTCCTAGAATGGGGCTGAAGCCGTGGAGCAGGAATACGGTTTTAATTTGGAGTGGAGCAGGTGTGGAGGGACTCTGGCCGCTGAAGGCTGGTGAGTGTGGACAAGGGGAGAGCTGTCCAGAGGCATGGGCTGCCAAGAGCTCACCCACTTCTGTCTTCCTCTCCTGCAGCCCCTGCTCACTTGGCTGACAGCATCCACAAGAAGAAGCACACGCGCCCAACCTTCACAGGACACCAGATCTTTGCTCTGGAGAAGACTTTCGAGCAGACCAAATACCTGGCGGGTCCAGAAAGAGCACGGCTGGCATATTCTCTTGGCATGACTGAGTCCCAGGTGAAGGTGAGTATTGCTCCCTGTGTGGCGTGGGGTGCGCAGTGTTTTGGCTGCTAACTGAGCTGGGCCCGTGGGGCAACAGGTCTGGTTCCAGAACCGACGGACCAAATGGAGGAAGAAGAGTGCCCTGGAGCCCTCCTCATCCTCGCAGCGGGCGGGGGGCTCTGGCGGAGAGCGGGCGGCCTCTGAGACTGAGGATGATGAGTACAACAAGCCCCTGGACCCAGACTCAGATGATGAGAAGATCCGGCTGCTGCTGAGGAAGCACCGTGCGGCCTTCTCAATGCTGGGCTTGGGCACGCACAGTGGCTGAGCACCAGCACAACCTGTCCCTCTGGGCCGGGGGGTAACTGGCCTGGCCACCTGCATCCTGCTGGGAGGTGACTCCCCTCACCAGCGGGTGCCTGGCTGTTGGATGGGGGGGCTGACAGCTGGATGGGGAGCGTGGCTTGCAGAGCTGGGAGCAGCACACGTGGTAGTGTCAGGTGCAGCCATGTTATTGGCATTGATGAAATAAAAGTCCCAGTCAAGTCCCAGCACTTGTTTCGTGGGCATGCGGTCCAGGGTGGCCTTGTGAGGCTGGGCCAGAGAAGGGTTGGGGATAGGATGTACGGGGCAGGGTCTGCATGCCAGGCAGGGGAAGGGGCCATGCTGTGTGTGGGGCAAGAAGTGCCCACGGAAGCAGGGGAGCCCTGGAGGTTTTCCCAGGGTTTTCTCTGGTTTGGGTGTGTACCAGCAGCAAGAGTTGCTGATTCAAAAGTCATTCACTGGGGCCTCTTACTGGAAGCTCTTAGCAGCAAATAAATATCATTTATCTTAACAGTGTGAGTGAGTGCCCATTCACCTGTCGGGGCTGCAGGATTGATGTGGCATCAATAGGCCCAGTGTGTTTGCCTGCCAACCTGTTGGGTCCCCCCGGTCTGTGCTGCATCCCTGTGCAATAGGGGCTGCACATGCAGACAGGTCTGCACACCCCCTGCTCTGGATCCCCATGGCTCACCAGTGGCATGCCAGCTGTGGGTGCTGCACAGGGCCAACTGTCCTTACCTGCTTAGGGCGCCAAAGAATCTCCACTTGGCACAGGCACGGTGCTGAGAGCCAGGCAAGCTTGGCAGTTGTTCAGCCAAGAGCCAACTAAGTGTCAGCCAGGTGTGAGCAAACACGTGGGCTGTGTCTTGGAAGGAAATTGATAGGAGATAAGGTGCTGCTGGCCCATCAGGCACTGATTAGCAGCATGGCACAGGCACGGAAGGGGTAGGAATGGGGCTGGTGAAGGGATGCCCTTCCCTGCAGCTGCAGGCAATACCTGCAACTTGCTGGTGGCCAAGTCCACGCCCGGGACAGCTGAAGCTCCTGAACCACTGGGACTTTTCAGTGGCCCTGAGCACCAGCCTTGTGTGGGGCTGCAGATCATCGATGTACAACCTGCCAAGGCCCACACTTGGCTTAAAGCCCTCTCCAGTCTCTCACTGGGCTGTGGGCACTTGCAAGGAGACCTGACTGCTTGATGCCACTTTTCCAGAGCTTAGGGGACTCCTGTCCCCACATAGGTCCCTGTACAGCCCCCGCAGTGAGCATGGGGTTTGTAATGCTCCCCCCTCAGCCATGCAGCCCCTCCACTGCCTCCATGGGACAGATGCTGGGCCAGGACAGAGCTAATGGACCCTTTGCAAGGACATGGGGTGCCAGGTCTCATGGGAGCACGGTGCACGGGACTGATGGCAGGGCCGGAAGAGACACATCACTGTCTGTGGACAGAGCCAGCACTCAGCAGGAGCAGGTTCCACATGGTGGGAGAAGTGAGGGGCTGCTGGTGGGATATTTTTTTAACATTTTCTAAGCTGCCCAGCTTGGTTGACAATTTTTAATGTACTAACTGCCTGGTCCAGTGAGCTGATTAATTGGTGCTGTGGAGATCAATACAAAACAGAAAATTAAAACAATTTTAAAGTGATTAAGTAGTTTAACACCTGTCTGATGCCACGTCAAGGCTGGGAGACAAATAAAGCAAGGTGGCAAAGGGCCTGCTGTAGCCAGGGAGAGTGACAAATGGCTGCTGCAGCCTGGCTGCCCCATGCATCCCCACACTGGGACAGGATCCCAAACAGTGCTGATCCATGCAGGGCCCCAGCCCTGTAGCCAGGACCGACCCCCTCTCCTCCCCATGCTGCCCACTGTGGCTCCCACTCTCCCACTGGCCACTTGCTGCTGCAGCAGCAGAGTGGTGCCCCACCAGTGCTGGCATCTTGACAGGAGCAGTCAGAAGTGAGCACCAGCTCTGCCCACCCTGTGCCCAGTGCCAGGCAGCCTCGGGCTGTGTGGGCAGAGCTGGGAGCCAGCTGTGCTGGGGGTGCGAGCAGAGGCAGCCAGCCTGGCAGGCAGATGGATGGCAGCTCCGCTTCAATTCCGCATCCCTTTTCTCCCAGACAAACCCCGTCGGATTTCCATAAATCAAAGCGCCACACTGTTTAATAAAAATTTATTGACTTACAAGTGATTATTTATCAAAAGGCCATTAATAGCGGCTCCGGGAATGATGTGCTGCTGGGTGGTGCGTGGAGACTAATAGCAAATCAATGTCAGCATCCGGGCAGAATGCATATGAGGGCTCTGGGCCCCGGTGGGGTGCACGGCTGCTGCAGCTGGAGCCAGCAGCCCCTACCCCATGGGCCGCCCAGTGCTCCCCCCCCTTGGTTATTTATTGCTTACAAATGAAATGATCAATACTTTTAATCTAGAGCTAAATTTATTAACTTTCTCATCGGAGAGAGACATATTGACTGGGGGCATGGGGTGGGGGAGACAAGGAAAGATAGATGTGTACCTCCTAACCTGTCCAGCCAGCTCCTTGCCTGATGTGGAGTGTCCTGAATGCTGCTGGGGACGGTCCCCAAGCACAGCAGGGCAGCTGGCTGTCCCACAAAGCTCAGGAGGGTTCTGCACATGGCATCAGGGACAGGAGACCCAGCTGCAGGCAAGAGACTTGTAGGCACCTGCAGCTGGGTCCGAGCACCTGAGACCATGGCAGGAGGGTGGGGGAGGCCTGTGGCCTTCAGCAATGCCTGAAGGAAATGCCTGTCCCACCCCCAGAGAGGAGAGCTCTGGGGGCACAGCCCTTGATAGGGCTCAGGAGCAGCTGCTGAATGGGGAGAAGTGAAGGAGAGCCTTCTGCGCTGGGCAGCAGCAATGGCCATGCCCCAGTAGAGTTGTGTCCCCAGCTGCAGCTCGGCACATGGGGAAGGGCCATCCACAGTGCCCTGCTAGCACAGCCCTGCCCTGGCAACCCATGGCTCGCTGTGGCTCCCTCCAGGGCTCTCCAGATGGCAGCAAGGTGCAGGGTTCTTCATCCAAATGGCCCCTTGAGCAAGGGAAATTTTTGCAAGCCTTGCAGCCAGAGCAGCCAAGTTCCATCAGGCAAGTAAGAAAAAAAAAGTGCAGGAACATTCAGATTTAAGGCCACTTACAAAGAACAGCTGTCCTCACCTGGCGTAGCAGATGTCCTCTCCAACAAACAACACTTGAGGTGCAAAGGAGGCACTTAGGTAACTGCCTTCTCCAGAGCACTAGAAAATGCAAGCAGGCTTCAGCAGGTAGCAGTAAAATAGGTCTTGCTTCTAAGAGCAGAGAAGCCAGTGCTCAAGTGTGTAGGAATATAAGGAAATTGGGAAAGTACATGGGACAAATGCTCAAATGCAAGTTGTTTTACTGAGTAATTTACTTGCAGAGCAGAAAGGGGCACCATCTCCAGAACAGGATTTCGGTTTTCTTGCAACAAGTTGATGCTATCCATGTGTGTACATGACAAGGTCAGATGCCACAGTTTCCCTCAGGAGACATTTGAAAAGGGAGTTGCTGCCCTAGCCATGAATTCTTGGGCTCTCCTACACACCCCAGGCTCCCACTATAGCATGTACAGATTCCTCAGGAGCCCCCACCTGCCACTCCAGTGACACCTGGCACCCCACAGCCCCAGGGGACAGAGGGAAGTTTCCAAGGAGTATGAGCCTTACAGGAGCAGCAAAGAGGCCATTACTCAGACACTATAGAAGCAACAGTCTGGGTCAAGCTGACATGAAGGTGGCAAAAAGATTTCTCTTGGAAGTGGATCTGGAAATGGCCTGAGAGACCACATTCTGCTCCTAAGGGGTTGTTTATGCCACACACTCGAGGGGCACAGGCTAATGAGGACTCCCTTAGTTGTCAAGGCAGGCAATTTCAGCACAGCTGATCAGCTTTTGTGCTGTGGGAAACTTGTGACTGACATACATGTACATCAGACCAGTCCTTCACTGGGGCTGGATACACCAGATGGAAGCACATGACACCATAAGAGTTTCATTTAATACTGCCCCTGCAAGGGGCTTCACTGTAACAGTAATGAGAAGGCATCTTTGCCATAAGTTGCCAAGACTCCAGGCAGCAAGAGTACCTCCAGGAAACAATAGCCAGAGAATGAAAGAGTGAGTCCAATCAGTTCTGGAGTAGCCTAAGTCCAGAGATTCAGAGCTGCTCCAGACAAGCCCTGGTTGGTGCTGGAGGCAGAGGGCTTTGGCCAGTCCCAGTGGTAGTGCTGGAGGCAGCAGACTCAGGAGCGGCTCCGGTCTTCATGGCTGCCTACAATCATTTTGCTGTAGAGTTTCTGTTGTTCCTCCTTGAAAGCGTCTTTCACCTTCTCCCTTTTCAGTCCTCCATCCCTGGAGAGAGAGTCATATCAGAGAGGCTGCAGGCAGGCACCATCTTTGGCTGGGACTGTTCAGGGCAAGTCAGAGTTCCAGTGAGTGCTGACAACTGCCCCTGTACCACATGCTGCCAGAGCACACTGCAGAGCACCTGTCCCCAAAGGGCATCACTTTCTTACCTGGTTCTGCCAGGAGCTGCCCCCATGGCCCTGCACTGTGCTCAAAATAGCAACTCTGCCAGAAACATGAGCTACTCTAGTACTACTACAGGAGCCTGCCTGCCTGCCTTCTGGGGCTCTGAGACTTCAATGCCTGGGAAAGCAAGTTCCCAAGCTGAACACACCTTGCTGAGCAGAAAGAAACAAGTCAAACCCAGGGCATCCCAATGAAAGCTACAATCAAAGAATGAAGCCCTGATGCCCAGCATACAGAAGAAGCGAAGACTTTGGTCCCTAGAACAGAGGGACCTCCAGAGGCCTGCTCAACCCTAAGCAAGAAACAAATGGAACTCTACAGCCCATGAGCACATGCCAGGACACAGAAACAAGGAACTCTGGCACCAGGAAGAGAAAAGCCTGCTTGGACTCACCAGAGCAGATCCACAAGGCCCCCTTGCCTGGCAATGGCTGACTTCACTCGATTGGCAAACTGCACTGCGTCCTCTTCAGGCTGTGGCAAAGTAAGACTGTTCAGCAGGAGCAAAGGGCCAAATAGAAAAGCCATCAGGTAGGCTGGGTTCACCTTACCTGCCTGGTCATTGGGGGCAAATACCAGACACTGCAGACTATGGCCCAGCTCGTCATCATCCTGAGGAGGTAGGTCACCATGCCGTATTTGCTGCTGTTCCAAAAGGCATCTCCAAACTGTGGGTCATACTACAAAGGCACAAGAGTTCATGCAAGTCAGGTAGCGGTTGCACCCTTTCCGAGCCTCCAACTTCCACCCCAAACTGAGCTAAAGGTCAGCTCTCCCAGAGCTCTACAAGGAGTGACCTCAGCTTTCCTGTGCCCTCAGACCAAGCTGCACTGGGCTGCCAAGACCCAGACTTGTGCCCTAAGAACGTTGCCTTGTCATACCTTGATGGCTACAGGGTAAACTGTGGCTCCAATTTCAAAGCTCCCCTTTTTGAACATCATCACAGATGTGTTGTTGATGCATGTTCCTGTAAGAGGCAAGCACAATCTTAACTTTCCTCTGCAAGTCAGTTCAGAAGTCTAAGCTACAGGCTTAAGGGCAGGGCCACAGGAACCCAGCAACTCTCCCCTAACTCTCAGTCCAAACCCTGTTCTTTTGTGCACAGAATGGGTCACTGGGACATCATGTATGACTCCTGCATTCTGGGCTCACTCAGCTCTAAAGACACAATGTCCCTTTTGTCTCAGTGGAGTGTCTCAAGCCCTTGGCTGTGTAAGAAGGAAAGGAACAGAGATGCGGTGCTATCTCAAGGTGCCTTCTCCACCTGGTGTTTCTCTGGCCTTGTTGCACTCACCTTCTGGAAAAATAAGAATGGGCAGTTTGCTTTTGTCCTGGACATGTTCTGTGAGCCTAAACAGAAGTGTCAAAAATTAGCAGAAGGGACAGAAGCTCTCAGTAGCAATCCACACAGCATATACTCCTTAACCTGCAGTCACCAGGGACTATCAGGGTGCCAACAACAGAGGCAACCTCCCAGCACTTATGAGGCCATGCAGTGTCCTCATCCAAGGGAGGTGAGCAGCCCTCTACCTCCCCCAGCCTTCAGACCCACCCCTGCAGCCAGCGACTGTCACACCTTCTGGCGACGAGGTGACGATCTTTGACCTCAGAACGTTCGAACCAGACATGGGGACAAGCTTTCACCATGGCCCTCTGTATCACACCCATGAGCCCTCCATGGATCTGACCCACCTGAACAGGGCAAAAAGACACAAGTTACAAGACCTGGGCACACATGAAAGTCAAGGCAGCACCCAGTTTCACAGCCAAACAGATTCATCTTCCTACCCCTACCCTAGAAAGGCTAAGAGGAAAAGTCCTGGGCAGATACAGCAAACCCCAAGTGCCTTCCCCATGGCAAGAGGTCCAGCTGGGGAAGCACTTTGTTCTCCCAGCAATAGCAAAGCCTAGAGCTCTTCTTGCAAAGCTGTGCCCACAGACCCCTGGTGCTCTGAGTTCCAGGCTGAACTTGCACAAACACCACATACAACAGTCTGATAGTCTGATAGTGCCCTGCTGTGTCACGCAGGGAAAAGTAGTTCTGCATGCCCAGAGGACTCTTGCTGCCTACTTCCTGCCCCCTAACATGCTTGCTGCTCCCTCCATGCAGGCGGCCAGGCCCAGGCAGGCAGAACTGGTACCTTACCATTGCATAGTAGCCATCGCTGGCCAGGATGATCACATCAATGGGGGAGGTGTGATTGGCCACACAGATGCCTCCGTTTCGGGGTCTGTTCTCTCTAGATGCAAAACAAAGGTAGAGGTGAAGAAAGAGGAAGGAAGCACGAGGCCTGCATAATGCCTGGCATGGAGCACCTCCTGGGCAGGGACAGCCTGGAGCAGACAGGCCTTACCGGTCGTGGTAGGTGATGATGGCTGTGAGGGCACGCACGCAGATCCGGTAGCACATCAGGTGGACGTGTTTGCTCAGGAAGTCCTTACACCTGCAGCCCAGGACAGAGACCATCACTCCCCTGTCCTACAACATCCCTGTAACAGTGCCACTCAGCCCAGCTGCCCTAGGCTGTGAGATCCAGCCAAGCCTTCACGTCTCTGCTACATAACACAGCATGTCCTGAGCTCTGCAATCAGCTTATGATCACTGATTCTTAACTCATGAGAATACAATTTTGGCCTTTGCTCTTTTCTGTTATTACTCCTTTCAGAGGCCAGGGCTGAGCACTCTGCCACCAGCTTAGTGCTCACATCTAGACCCTTTGTTGAAAATTACAGGGTGTCCATTCCTCAGAGACCACAGCTGCCAGGACCACCTGCTGTGTCTGCAGGTGGTAGAATAGAAAGCCCTGTAGGGAAATTTCAGGATTATCATGTCTCAAACTGCACGGAGTGCTCCCTGTCTGCTCTTCCCTCAAAGATAAACTCACCTTCCATTTGGCAAATATCCCACCACTGTGGTACCAGTCACCAACAAGCTGATGCCAGTAAACGCCAGGGCTATCCTGCAGAAAGAGGAAAACTACATGCTAGCAAAACCATGCCACCAGCACCCTCCTGGCAGGCAGGTCCCTGCACCAGCACTCACCTGAGGGGCAGAAGGAAGCAGTAGCGGATGAGCACACCAAGTCCCCAGAGCACAGTGAGGCGCAGGCTGATATAGTGGAAGTTGTAGTTGGTCCTGCTGAGCAGGTTCCAGGACTCCAGCTCTTCAGCTGAGAACCTCTTGGTCACTTCATCATCCATGATGGTCTCAATGCCTTTGCGGCAGAAATAGAAGATATCTGAGAGCTCAAACTCAGGGGTGTCCAGGGCTTTGCCACTGCCGCTCCGGCGGATCTCCTTGATCTCCTCCTCCAGTGACGTTGGCTCCTTTGCAATGATACCTGCAACGCATCAAAGGCAGCTCTGAGCAAAGTGTGACTTGCCTGCTCAAAGAGAGATGAAAGCCAAGGCCCTTCTTCACCTGCCCTTCTTAGGGTCCCCTTCCTTTCTCCAGTCCATATAGGCATAACGCAGTCCTCCCCACTGTCTAGAAGTGAAGCACTTCTGGGGTGCTTTCTAGCCCTTCCTCATGAAACAGAGCTCTCTAAAACTCCCTCCCTGTGTGGAAAAGACTTCCCAGCAGACCTCAACTGCTCAGAGACACCACATTCACCCCACCTCCCGAAAAGAATTTTGAACTCCGTGTACCCATGCAGGGCAGGATCTCACCATTGACATAGGGCTTGTACAACGGATGGTTCTTCTCCTTGGCACCACGCTCTATTCTCAGTGTTGCCCACTGCAAGACAGACAGGACAACCAAGATTTGCAAGGCCTCTAGCTCCACACTACTGCCCATTTTAGAGCTGACTTTCAGGAGGAGAAGATGAGGCTGAAGCAGGAGGCTTCCCTACAGAACTGAAAGAGTGAGTGATGAACCCAACTGAACTGAGGTGGAAGCAGAGACTGGCCTGGGAAACAGGGAGTGCCAGAGAGAGAGGAGTGCTCAGTGGTGAGATGGCACGGCACGATTTTCTGCAGTTTCCGTGACCTCTCAGCTTTGCTGCACCTTGCACATGGTTGCCACTGCACAGCTTCTGGCTGAGCTGTGCATCCTGCTGGGCTGTCTGCACCACAGCGTAGGAAGGACCAGTGCTATTTTTCAACCCTTGTTTCTTCCAAATTCAAAGCGGAGACTGTGTTTTCAGGTTGCTGCTGAAAACATCAGGCTGATGACGGGATGGGGTCTTTTCCCCTCTGATTCAGCTAATGGCTGCTTCTCAGCTCAGCAATCCACCCAAAAAAGCAGCAGCAAGCACCCTCAGACAGCTGGCTGCCAAATCCTATGCCAGGACTACTTGTTCTCTCAGCTAATTTTCAAGGGCACCGGCACAAACTGCAGGCTGTATTTCTGTGCAGTTTTCCTGCCTGCCCTCCAAATAACCTTCACAGCCTGTAATTCTTATAGGTCTAGAAGGACAAGCTTCTGAAAGAGGAGGACTTGTGTACAACGTGCTTATCTGTGAAGAAGGGAAGTTGCTGGGAACTCTGGCATCCCAATCTCAGCCCATGCCAGCAGCAGATCAGGAGGCAGCAATGAGGGAATGCTAATTGCATACGTAGTGTCCCGCTCACCTTGCAGCTGCCTCTGCCAGCAGCTAGAACTCCAGGATTGCAGGAGATTGCTTAGATACTGCCATCCCAGAAGTCAGGAGAGGAGCTCTGTCCTCGCAGGAGCTAAGCAGCCTATGGAGAAGGCAGTGCTTGCAAGCCCAGCACATCTCCATCCTGACTGCAGCAGCAGCAAACCCAGCCTCCCACCTGAGAGGCACCAGGCAGGTACCTTCCCTCCCCACCAACACAGGTGTGCCACTGCCAGCCAGGCCTCGCAGCTCAGGCCATGTCCCACAAGCTTCCTGACTGCCACACTCCCATGTACTGCCCCTCTGGGTTCCCAACACTGGCCTCGAGCACTGGGAAAATATTTTCAGGAAATTATAACAAACTCCAAAATACAAT
This sequence comes from Notiomystis cincta, assembly GCA_013398075.1. Lineage (NCBI taxonomy): Eukaryota > Metazoa > Chordata > Aves > Passeriformes > Notiomystidae > Notiomystis > Notiomystis cincta. Next base: position 179,793 of record VZRX01023792.1, read on the forward strand.
TCTGAATGGTCAAACTTAATGAGTGAATTTTCCACCAAATCAGTGACCACTTGTGCATGACTGCTCCTCTATCCCACCACCAAGATTCTCTAATAAAAGTTGAAATAGACTTCCCAGGCTTTTCAGAAAAATAGTTTCAAACACCCATATAGCTGTCGAGAGTAAACATTCCTGATACGAAGGGGAAAAAAAGAGAAAACATTGTGAAAAGTTCCATCTAAAACCTTTTTTTCCACCTGCTTCAGACAGTAAATTCAGTCAGGTCTTTGGATATATGTGTTAATGAAGCCCCTCACAAAGTCCAGAGTCTTCCCATTTATACCTCAGGCTTTTTGGAGCACTCAATAGTTTAAAGAGCTGAACACTGTGAGTTCCAGGGCTGTCTTCCCAAGACAGCCAGTACAGGGATACTCTGGGGACAACCAGCCCTGTTCAAACAGCAGTAGCTATACCATATATCCTTTAGCAGCATGAACTCCATATTTAAGAGCTTAAAACCTCCCTAGCAAGCACTCTGCCTTTCACCTGGGCTGCCAGGGTAGGGTGGTATAGGCTTTATCTACTACTCTTAGTAGATAAAATATTCTGGTCTGGGACTTGTTTCAAGAGGTGCTGGCTCAGAGACAGCCCATAAAATTAGTCCACCAAAGGCAGGCAAGGGAACAGCACGACAACAAGCTGGAAAATTCCACTTGGCCTCCCTGTGCCAAGAGGGTCGGCAAGCGCTGCTGGTTGTCCTCCAACGCGGCAGGTCCAGACACAGCTCAGCAGGTGACACTCCAGGACAGAAGCATGTTGAGAGCTCTGGGTTCTGGCCACAGACCACTCAGGGCTTGCAGCACAAAAGTCCTGCCTTACCTCCTCTGCTTTTGCTTCATCCAAATGTGTCCTGGAGAGGAACAACCTGCTGGCTGCAGCCTGGTCCCTCCCTATCACACCTGACATCGAGCTGTAGCAGCACTCTGCCTTGCCTGGGACATGAACCCCTCCAAGCTACCCCTCAGATCCTGCTGCACTCCTGCTGAGCCTTGCTAGGCTATTTCTTTACTTGAAGACTTACTAGATTAATTACAGGGAAAAAACAGCCCACAAACAGAGGTCTCGTAAACTAAATTTGGCTGAGATGAGCCAGACAGGTCCGCTGGCAGCAGCATAACATCCACAGCCCAACCTTCCACTTCAGTCACCCACAATGCCCTCCTGAGGCGAAAGCCTCTCTTCCTATTGTGCCCATACTTGTACAAATCTCTGCAAACACACAGAACATTCTGAAAACATGACTTACCTGAAAAATCTTTAATAAAGTTTTCATGTAAACCTTGCGGATGCCAAAGGAGACTCCAAAAATTGCTGGCACAATGATGAAAACCAGAAGCAGAGTGAAGAGGACAGTTATTGAAATGCCCAAGAGATTAACCACTAGGCTGTTAAACGGCAGCAGGAGGAACATGGTGAAGGGCCCAGGCAAGGCTGGTGCCCTGCAGCCAGATAGAAGGGCTGCTTGCAGCAATGAACCAGTCCTCCTGTTACTCAGCAACAGTCTGACACATGCACCGAGTCTGCAGCGTGCTCAGAGACCCCATTCCAAAGTTCACATCCTTTCGGGACTCTGAGAGAGGGAATGCAACAGGATCAGGGAGAGCACTTGGGAAAACAAGCCAACAGTCTGCCAGGAGCTCAGGTGAGTTCAGATGATGCAGGCCAAAGAGCTCACAGCAGATGGTGCACACACACTGGTTTGTCCAAGGGCAGGTGGTGGGCACGGCAGCAACACACCTGCAGGAACAGATCCCCTCCCAGGCTGCCACTGACCAAGTCCTGCTGTGGGGCAGCTTGTGGAGAATCTGGCAGCAGAATCCCCTCCTGGCTGCTGAGAGCATGCAGAGTCTCTTCAGAGGGACCAGGGGGAGTCCATCCCTGAGCCTGCATTGGAGGAGATCGAGGGAGCTGGCACTCACAGGAGCCTACCCAATGTGAGCTATTATTGCTCTCCCCACCGGGACACGCGCACCAGCACGGGCCCTTGCGTGACGCCCGCAACCAGTTTAATTCCGGAGGCCTCTGGCAGCCACTCACGCTGAAGGGTCATTACAGACACGAATGAAGCCTGTCTCCCTGGAGAGCTCTCAAACAGCAAGTTGGCTTCTTGGCAGACGTGGCACTCACATGCAACCAGCAGCAGCGGAAGAGAGCAACTCAAGTCAGCAGATCGGGGAGATGTCAACGCGGAGAGTGTGCCAGGAAGCCAGAGGCAGTGGGCTCTGAAACGTGGAAGGCAGCACTTGGGTTGAGGTCACACCATTCAGAGCAGCTCCTGAAACACAGCAAGACTGAGACTGGTACTCTAGCTACTGCCTGTCACTGTCAACAGACTTGGGAATCACCTCCTGCTGCCATTCATCCTGTATTTTTATACCATGCACACCTCAGATGGAGCAGACTCATCCAGAACCACACCTACAGCACAGGATGCTGCAATCAAGTCCCAAGTACAGGAAAGGAGTGACAGAAAACCCTTCCTCGTGACAAAGATCTTGTAATTTCAGGGACTCATTTCAGGGACATCCAAGAGAACTGAGGAAGCCAGGTACCCAGATTCCTGGGTAGGCATCATTTCCTCTGGTCCTGTACATCTCATCCCCAGTGACACAGGGCAGATTTACAAACAGTTCAGGACAGGAAGTTAGCCTAAGGGGAGAATTACTGCTGATGACTAGTCAAAGAAGAACTTGCTGGGGTACAGGGACAAGTCAAAGGTCATGCACCCATAGGGCCAACGGTGACTTGTGATAAAAAAGGAGTCTGTTCGGGGGAAACTCCCCTTTGGACACCACCTTTGCCTGGCTACGGAGTCTCAACCTGAGCATGGGAATTAACAGGTACCTGACAAGCACACACGGCAAAGGAGAGTCTGTAAAGATCCTCCTGTAGAGTATGTTCCAGCTGCTGGTTGAACACTGGAGTACCAGTAACGTTAAGACTCGTGTCAGTGCTTCAAAGGCATCTACACAGACCATGTACTGGGAGAGGGAGCTCGTCAGCCACACGTGCAGCCGCCCATTATGCCACAGCTGTCACCCATCGGAGCCGGGACTCATGCGGGTAAACCAGTCAGACCGGCCCGGAGGCGGCAGCCGCCGTTGAGCGGCTCAGCTGTT
>VZRX01023793.1:0-20882 GCA_013398075.1 Notiomystis cincta
AAGTTTGTTCGATGGCTCTTTCTGTATATTCCTCGGATGTCCCCAGGTCTAGTGATGACCCTGTCCTTTTGGGACAGTGTAGGTGAGAAATTGACTCAATTGAGGATGGCTGGGGACACCTCAGTTGCAAAGTTCTTTCCCCTAATGATAAAAACCTATGATGCTGTTGGATCTAAGAGGAGAATACAGAAAAAAAGAGAATTCAAAAGCTGTTGTTTCTTCTGATCCTTTTTCCTTGCGTCATAATCCTAAACACTCTGCCCCTATGTGGGGGAGATTGGGAAGTGTAAAAAGTTGCTACCGACTCTGTACCCTCCTCGGTCTCCTCAACATCCCTGCCGGTGTAGTGCTGGACACGCTGCCCCAGCTCCTTCCCAAAACCCTTTTTCCTCTCCCTGTATTCAGTTCAATCCCTCCCTAGTTATAGTAACTTAAGTTGCACACAAGGTGGCGCCGGCCACGTGGAGTGGTCTGGACAGGGTGATGGGGACCACATAGCAGGTCCACCATCTTGTCTTCTTCTTACATTCCTGCTGTCCCTCCTCCCTCGAACCCCCTGCGTCGGCTCCCTCCCATCCCTTGAACCCTCCCCTCAGTCGGCTGTGTCGGCCTCGGGTCCATCCCATCCCTCGAAACCCTCGGCTGTGACCTGGGAGCACGGGAAACTGGAAGTGCAAACCATCCCCTTTGCTGCGCCTGTACCATACAATCATACAGGACAAAACGCAAACTGAGGGCCTTTCCCCTATTTAAATTTGAAAGAGCTCTACAAAGCGCAGAAGGAATTTGGAAGGGAGAGCCCCTATTTTATCAGCCTACTTAAAGCTACCTTTTGGCCAAGCAGAATATGTTCTCTGGGAGAGAACTTGGAAGAAGCTCCTGAGGGATCTCCTTCCAATCCTTTTGCGGCAACAACAAGAACAACGAGCAGAGCTCATGTTAGACTATCTCTGTGGTGAAGGGCAGATGGCTGAACCCCAACATTAAGCTCGGAGACTGAGCCAGGAGGTCTTAAATTCTATCAGAGGGGCAGCAGAAAAAGCCCTCCTCCTCAAAGATCCCTGCTGTTAACTATACAATGATCAAGCAAGCCCCCAAAAAATCCTTCATTGACTTTGTTGATTGGCTGCGGGTCTCGGTAAAGAAACAAATTGTTAATGCAGATTTGCAAAACGAATTGATTTATGAGCTAGCAAAAACAAATGCTAATGAGGCATGCAAGAGGGTGATGGTGTCTCTCCCCCTCAACCCAGCTCCCGCATTAGATGCCCTTATCGAGGCCTGTACTCTGTCAGCAGTCACTGAACCTGCAGTTAAACAAAAGGGGGGAGTGGTGGGGGCTTACTTTGAGGGCAGCTGAGGAGGTTGCATCAATAGAGGCCCACAAAAGTTGGAAATAAATTACTTGCTACCAGTGCAGGCAAAAGGGGGCCATCTAGCTAAGAGCTGTAGGGCACCTACTCCCATTAAAGGATTTCAAAGACATGTTTCCCCAGACCAGCCCACCCTGCCTGTACCACCTCCCGGAAACTGATGGAGCAGCACCAGCCGACCTCATGGGAGGACAAAAGTGAGGTTGTCAATGGAGACAGTAACCATACTGGACTTAAACTGGACATTGAGACAGCCACAGCAGAGCACTTCAGTGGTCAGCACTGGCGATTGATCCCCTTGAGGGAAAGTCGCTGATGCCCTCTAGAAGGGCGGCCCGAGGGAACACGACACACAGGGATCTGAAGGGAGGATATGCAGAGGACTGACCAGGCTCTCCTCTGTTTAGCCATGGATACAAACTGAAACACAGGGAGTTCATCTGAGCATCAGGAAGAGCTTTAGTGTGAGTGGCAGAGCACTGGAACAGGTTGCCCAGAGAGGTTGTGGATTTTCCTTCCTTGGAGGTACTCAAAAGCTGTCTAGACACATTCCTAAGTCCTGTGCTGTAGGCGACCCTGTTTGGACAGGGGGGTTAGACTAGATTCATCTCCAGTGGTCCCTTCCAAACTTACCTATTTCATGAATCTTTTTCTGCTGTAAAGGGTTTCTGCTACCTGATTTCACAGAGTGGTCCTTTCACATACATTAGATTCAGCTGAAAAAAAATGGGATGGAATGGGCACGATGCAAGGGAAGATTCTCTTACACAGGTTTGTCTTTCTTTAGGAGCCTTCATCAGATCTAGCATTTCCATGCAAAAGATGTAATCAAATTTTCATCAATGGAACTGAAGTTTATCAGAAGTATTATCTATGTCTTGATAAGCTGTCTCCTCTAACCCCCATGTGTATGATAGTTGTTGGTGATTTTATTCAATCTATATTCGTATCAATAATTCTTTTACTTTCATTTGAAATGTCTTTGTACATTCAATTGGGAAAGATTCTTAGAAGGTATCAGTAAGAACAAAAAAATCAGAACTTCTAAAAATGGATTTTCTTGAAGATTTTCCAATATCCTAAACTGATTGACCAGTGTCTTAAGCATAATCTCTTATGAGTTCAAAGGCTTTGTGACAGACATTTTAAATACTTTATTTTGAGGCAATTTTTTTTTATGTATTTATTTTTAAAATGCTTTTTTCCATCCAAAATTAAAAAGTTATGTGTCTCAACAGGGCACTTACTGTGCTGAGAAAGTTGATCTACCACTTTGCATAACTGCTATATTGGTGTATTAAATGTCACCCAACTAAACACGTTTCCATTTTGTGTCTCATGGGCACATTTTAACTATTTATTTAACGTACTTGCTTCCTTGTGTCCTGCTATATTCTGCCTTTCTTTTTTCTATTTTTCTTGGTTTTTTTCTTTTTTGACTATTCAATCTGGCCAAATTTATTATTATTGTAACTTTCTTCAGAACAGTCCTATATGCAGTCCATTATCTTATGCCTAGATATGTTGTGTTTCCTTCTCAACATCTCAAACATACTGACAAAATATTTGGAGGATTCTTCTAGCTTGCAACAATTTTCTGCAGTTTGCTTCCCAGATGCCACATGCTGTTGGATATATGACTCTATCAAAATAATACAAGTTAGAACACTAAGGCAGGGGAAAGTATTGTATTCCTTAAAATTACTCTCTGTCTTCAGAATACAAAAAAGAGATGCAAATGAAACTAATGTCTTTAGATTAAATTCCTGTGGCCAATATAGGTGTTTATATTTGAACTGCTGGTCTAGATCATCTCCACATTTTTTATCTTAGGGTAGATACTACTTTAAAATACAATTAATTATATAAAAAGATAGTAATTTTTGTCCTACAAAGGGGATGAATAGCTGTATAGATTCAGGTTAATTACAACCTTAACGTCCAAAGGAAAGAGAGGTGTTAGCATGCATGGTGCTGCATGGGATACTCGGAGTATAAACTGGTGGAAGTTGGCAGGTAGGGGCAGATCACTGCTGAGGGCCAGGCTGGGCATCAGTCAGCAGATGGAGAGACTTTATATCGTACAGCATCTGTTTCTCTTGGGTTTTATTCTCCTCTGTCCCTGCTTTTCATTATAATTATATTTATTGTGATTATTGTTACATTTTTGTTTACTTAACACTTTTTATCTCAATCCACAGGTTTAAATTTTTAATTTCAACTCTCCTCCACACTGGGAGGCCACAAAGGACTGTCATGTTTTAACTCCAGCCAGCAGCCTGGCTTATCTTAAGATAAGATCAAGATAAGAAAACAAATTAAATAGTATCAAAATAATACTAAGGATAATCGTATAATCACAGAATCATTTAGGTTGCAAAACCTGTAAGACCTAGAGTCCAACCTTTGATCAATCATCTTCCCTACAACTGGACAGCAGTACTAAGTGCATCTTCAGTCATTTCTTGAACACCTGCAGGGCTGGTGACTCCAGCACCTCTCTGAGTAGCCCGTTTAAATGCTTGACAACTCCTTACATAATGAAATTCTTCTTGATGTATATCCTGAGTCTCCTGTGGCATGGTTTGTGGCCATGTCCTCCCTGTCACTCGTTGCCTGAGAGAAGAGACCAACTCCCACATTGCTACACTCTCACACAGTTACACAGAGTGTATAAGGTCTCTCCTTAGCCTCCATTTTCAGGAATAATAAAACCCAGGTCCCTCAGCTGCTCCTCACAGCACTTATGCTTTAGACCCCAGCTCCACTGCCCTTCTCTGGACTCTCTACAGCCCCTCAGTGCCTTTCTTGCAGTGAGGGCCCAGAACTGGACACAGCACTCGAGGTGTGGCCTCAGCAGTGCCCAGTACAGGGCACAGTCCCTGCCCTGGTCCTGCTGGCCACACCATTGCTGATCCAGGCCAGGATGCCATTGGCCTTCTTGGCCACCTGGGCACACCCTGGCTCCTGTTCAGCTGCTGTCACCAGCACCCCCAGCTCCTTTTCCTCTGGGCAGCTTTCCAGCCACTCTGCCCCAGCCTGTGGAGCTGCCTGGGGTTGTTGTGCCCCAAGGGCAGGACCCTGCACTGGGCCCTGTTGAACCTCACACCATTGGCCTCAGCCCATGATCCAGCCTGTCCAGATCCCTCTGCAGAGCCCTCCTGCCCTCCAGCAGATCAACACTCCCACACAGCCTGGTGTGGCCTGTAAACTTTCTGAGGGTGCATGCGACCCCCTCATCCAGATAATAAACAGGTCTGATCCCAGTGCTGAATCTTGGGAAACCCCACTAGTGACTGGCCACCAACCAGATGTAAGGCCATTCACCACCACTCTGGACCTGGCCATTCTGCCAGTTTTTAATGCAGTTGGACTTGGCCATTTTGCCAGTTTTTAATGCAGTGAAGCATGCACCTCTCCAGGTTAGGACCAGCCAGTGTCTTCAGGAGAAGGCCACGGGAGACAGTGTCAAAGGCTTTGCCAAAGTCCAGGTAAACAATCCCACAGCCTTGCCATCATCTACTAAGCAGGTCACCTGATCATAAATGGACATGAGTTTGGTAAGCAGGACTGCTCACAAACCCATGCCAGCTGGGCCTGATCCCCTGATTCTCCTATATGTACCATGTGATCACACTCAAGATTATTTGTTCCATAACCTTCTCCAGCACCAAGGTCAGGCTGACAGGCCTGTACCTCTCTGGGTCTTCCTTCTGACCCTTCTTTTACATCTGAACATTGGCCAGCCTCCAGTCACCTGGGGTCTCCCTGGTTTATGAGGACTGATGACAAAGGATGGAGAATGGCTTGGTGAGTTCTTCTGTCACCTCCCTCAGCACCCTTGGATGCATCCCATCTTATGAATATCCCATCTTACGACACTTACGAATATCTAAATGGCTCAGCAGGTCACTAACTACCTCCTCCATGACTCTGGGGGTGCAATCTGCTCCCTGTCCCTAGCTCAGGGGGACTAATTGCCCTGAGAATCATTAGTTTTATGGTTGTAGACTAAGATAAAGAAGGCATTAAGTACCTCAGCATTTTCCTCATCCTTGGTGACAGTGTTCCTTCTCCATCCAATAGTAATGGATGGAGATTTTCTTTGTCCCTTTATTTTTACTTAAGTATTTATATTTTATGAAGTATGTACACTTTATTTAATCATTCACAGCAGTGACCAGATTGAGTTGTAGCTGAGTTCACCTTTCTGATTTTCTCTCTACATGAGCTAAAGACAACCTTGTATACTTCTGGAGTTGCCTGCCACTGCTTCTAAAAGGTCATAAACCCTCTTTTTTTCCCGAGATCCTGTAAAATACATTCAACCAGGCTGGTCTTATTCCCTGACAGCTTGTCTTTTGGCATAAGGAATGGCCTGCTCCTGGAGCCTTAAGTTTCCCTTCTTAAAGTATGTCCAGACTTCCTGGACCACTTTGTTCTTAAAGGCAGTTTTCCAGGGGACTGTCTGAACCAGTGCTCCTAATAGGCCAATAAGATACTGTAATATATTAATAACAGTATTGAGGAGGAATGAGAGGGCGAGAAGAGTAACACACATGAGAAATAAGTGATGTACAGTACAGTTGCTCACCACGAGCTGACTGATGACCAGCCCATCCCCAGGGTAATCAGTAGCTACTGTCCCCAACGCATATACTGGGCATTACACTCTCTGGAATAAAATATCCCAGTTTAGGTCAGCACTACTGGCCATGCTCCTTCCCACAATCTTGTGGTCCTGTTTGCTGACAGGATGGCAAACTGAAAAGTCCTTCATTTAGGGTAAGCACTAATTAGAACAATTAAACCATCTGTGTGCTATCAATATTATTCTCATACTAAGTTCAAAATGCTGTGCTGTACCACCTACTAGGAAGAAAATTAACTCAATCCTAGCCGAAACCAGGACATGGGAGTACTCTAGGTAAGAAACCCAAATGATTTCATGATATTTCTACAAAAAAAGGTATGTAAATGACCATCATGCTGCTTGTAGCAAGGCCTGTAATCTACAGTCCAGCAAATATTTTTACTGTAATACAGTCCTGCACCCCTAGTCTTATATCTTTTGAGACTTTGAAATTCAAGTTAATTACTTCAATTTTTATTATTCAAATACTTAGGTATAAATCCAGAGAAATAAATTAATCGTAGATAAATTACAAGGTTGCTGCAAATTATGGTGCTGAGAACAGGATCAAGACTGATCAAAAGGTCAGAATTGTCAAGGGGTTTTGGATCCAAAACTGAATTCATGACTCGGCTCATTAATTCATACGGCAAATCAAAGGCCACTAACACTTGGATTACTGGGGTTTCTTCAGCTCTATAGGCATTAGAAATTAAATTATTATGCAATGTGTAAATGTTCCATATCACAGTGGTTATAGTTAGACTTCTTGAAGGGACATGGTGCTCACAGAGTAGGGACAATATTTTGGGTCCTCCCTGGGGATAGGAAAGTATCTTCGTGTGTCTGGCTGGAAGTCAATATGAATTTCATACTTCGCTGGTAATCAGGGGCCATTGGACTAAGTCCCTGGCTGCAAACAGTCACTAATATTAGCTTGTCCTGACTTACAGGTGTACAGGCACCACACTCTCGCCCAGAGTAGTCTGAATCAATGATCAGGAACTTGCTCCTCCTCGTAGTAGCACTCTTTTTCCTGCAGGCACCTCTCCTGATGGCCTTCTAAATATCTGGATCTTAAGTCAGCAGACTCTCTCCAAGTCTTACTTGAGTTGCTCTGTTTCCTAATTCATTTAATTTACATGATTTGCATGGCACAAAGAAACTATAATCTTTGCAAATCCCTTTTGATCACTCAAATGTGCCTAAGAAATGCCAAGGATTAGATTGGTTCTCAGTCTTCCTGATTATGAGTGTTAATGCCAACACAGAAACTCTATTCCCACAGTACTGTAGCAGAAATAAAATGTTTTTAAATGAACTTATCATTAACTCCCACCAGATATTTACTCATAAAAAAGTCCCTGATTCAAGAACATCTTTGAAGCTGACTCTTAAAAAGATGAAGCACATGAAGATCCAGAGCATTTCCTAGTACAACTATGAAATCTGAATCACAAATTACTTCCTTACAAGGGCTGTGATGCTGTTTCTGTTGAAGTGTGTTTTACTGTTGGAATGTAACCAGGATTTGATGGGAAGCATTTATATAAACTTTCAAGACTGTTGTGTGGAAAGTCTTGAAGGAAAGACTAAAGAAAGGATCAGAAGAGCGACAAATAAGTTTCTGGAAGTGATTACATCAGCTGATACCTGTGACAAGGAGAGGCTTGTCCAGAAGGGTCAGATCATAGACAGATACTTCTTACAGAACTGCTGGGAGCCATCTGCAGAAGCATAACCAGGCTAGAGCATCTTTCTGAAAAGGCTGATCAAAAACAACATTATAATATAGAGACACCATTAGTGCGAAGTCTAGAAATTTTTTCCTGACCTCAGTCAACTCACACATGGTGATGTCTAGACAATATTAGAGGAAAAACAAGAGGCCTTGAAGGAGCACACATTTTCTATATTCCCTGACATCTGTGCTTCATGCCTCTGTATAGCATTTGGTTCATAGCTCCTGCCTCAGGAGGCAACCAGTTGACCAATCAATCACCTCCTCACACTGCTTTTGTAATGACTCAATGTTCAACAGTGTTCTGTAGTTGTTTACCTTGTTCTGACTGATTGGCTTGCAGAGGCTTGGAGAATTAGTACTTTGATTCAGATAGCTCAAATCAAAAGCTTACATTTTCCTTCTTCATACTGAAACCCAAAAGAACAAACAATCCAGAAAATAACTACAGAAAACAGTCCAGAAAATAACTACAGATGCACCTCATCAGTGTAAAAGGGTAACTCCCAAAAGCATGGAGACCAAGCCAGCCTCTGGGTAAATCTCTGCAAAAGTGGAAGGGTGGCAGGAGAACAAACCTGATCTCACCACAGGAAATCTTTCACACTGTCTTTCAAAGCTAATTTTTTCCATCTATATCAGTAATCAACTGAGGAATAAATTAGGCTGTAACTTTTTTTTTGAGAAATCTGAAAAAGCAATGATTGTCTTCAGATCAGTGTGTACCCTGAAATAAAACAAATTGTGATGTAGTTCATAAACATTAATAAATGCATACTACAGCATCCCAGACTGACTGGGTTGAATGTTCTTAACTTCCATGCTTTTAATGGTCTCTGCCACCTTCATAGGGAAATTCTGTTTTTTCATTCAGTTTTGTTGGTTGGATTTTTTTCAGAAAAGAATTTTTGTTTTAATAAGGTTGCTTTTGACTACAGAAAGGCTTCTACTGCGATGTCTTTTTTAATCCCATGCTGGAATGGGAAGGCAGTATCTCTAAACCTCCACTGGAAATGCCAGGTGAGATACCTCCCCCACCCCAGCCCATGCACCCATCAGGCACCCGCCCACAGAACGTGCTCGGCTCACTGGTGACTGTGCCCAAGAGGAGAAGCAACTCTCAAACACAGTAGCACTTCCACATGGCTGAAGGCTTACCATGCTGAGGAAAGCATGAGGATGTTGTAAGCTGCAAGAAAAGGAATAACAATTGAAATGTGGAACCAAACCAGAGAAAAGGAAGGGCAACAAGGAAAGCACTGATCCCTTTGCTTTGTCACCTGACCTGTATCATGACTGTTTACACTGGATCTTTCCTGGCAGCATAGCATGAGATAGCATCTTTCCTTCATGGTGTGGCTTTGGGTTGGCCAGGTGGCAGACCAAGAAGGATTTAAGTTTTTGGGGCTCTAGCCACACCAGTCAGGATATTGTACCAGTGTGGATGATCTTCGGAGCAAAAGCGTGGCAGCAAAGGACACTTCATTAGAAAAGGGAAGAACCATTAGAATGATAACTGAAAGAATCTTCAATTAATTACAAAACTGCACAGGCAGCTAAGTACCACAGCTTTTAACTTAATGAATTACTTTCCTATACTTAGCTGCTGTGGGCATGCCAAACCCTTACCAGCTGATAGACAATCAAAGCTGTAGCAAACAGCTGATCTCTATGCAGTGTCTCTACAGCTTCAACTTGACATTTGGCAGTTTTTAGATAACAACTGTCCAAGTGTGAATAGCTCCTGCCTCTAAGTTTATAGCCAGCCATGCAGAACATCAGCAAGCGTGTTTTATGCACTGACTACTATTTTTTATGATCCATTTATTCTTAGTGAGAAAGAAATCAGAAAAGATGGTGTTTGCATGTGGCAGATTCAGCGTATCTGTCACAGCAGCTTGGCAGAGTGGTGGCTTGCTCATGTCACGCCTTCCCTCAGGGTAAGAGGCTGGTTTGGCAGCAATGCTCAGACAAAGCTGCGTGCAGTGAGGAGTTGATTAATAAGCTACCTTGCTGAAAGTGGCAGCTCTGCTGCAAAATCTCATCCACATATAATCCCACCCTACAGAAAGAAATTTAATTTAGGAGGGCCAGTCTCATCCACTCATCCATGATTTTAGCACCCCAGGGCTCAGTTATTCATTGAGAATAGCTGCAAAGTACAGGGAAACAAAATAGTCCACACTTTCAAAAAGTATCCAAGGCTAAAGAGGGACTAAATTAATTGAGGTTCATCAAGACTTATGCTTGTTTGCAAACTACCCATAGGAGCTTACTGGATGAACTACTTCCAAAGGAAAACAGTTTCCTGTTCTCAGAGGATCCAAACTTCCCTTGTTGCCTGCTTCATGCAATCCACCCGTCTCCCTGTAGAAATAGCTGCTCCCTTACAGACACCTCTGCACATCTGTAAACACACCAGCATGTTTGTAGGTATTAGTCCCAAGTGTTTGAGTTTAATATATGCAATGTCACCATCTCCTAAACTCAATCCCCACCGAGGATATAGATCTCAGCACTGGACCAAAGAAGAAATACAGTGCTACTGGTGATGGAGAATGCAGAACTCAGAAAATCAATGCAGAATTACACCCTGAAAGTGGCTATGTCACCTCTGTCATGCTGTCACCTCACTCTTGATGCATAGCCCACCTGACTCAGCAAGTTGAAAGGTTTCTTGCTGTGTGAGAACAGTGGATGAGTCATTTCACAAAGAAATACAGAGCAAGAGAGAATTTGAAAAAAGAAGTAAAAGTAAACCCAGAAAACTCGCCCTCAAGAGCTTTTTTCTGCACACTACTAACTGGAAAGGTTTTCCAAAGTTTTGTCTTTCATTTAGAAACTCTGTGCTTGCTTTCTGTTGTAGCCACAGGATCTCCCTTTCTGTGTTGCACAGACAGAAGAGAACCACTTATCAAGTACAGTAAAAAAACTTTCAATTCTGCTTTTAACACTGCTGTGTTTTTTTGGTTGCTGCACTAGGGTTAAGGGCAATCCTCTCTCAAAACTTTACTGCCACTTTACTGGACTGAATTAATAATGCATTTGCTAGAAATCAGCATGAGTCAGAGTAGCATTTAAAATACAATGCTTTACAATAAAGCTTAATTTAATGGTACTTACAGCTGTGTTTTCTTACGCTTTCTCAGGTACAATGGAATAATAGGTGCTTCCAAAATTAAAAGTGAATTTAGCCCAAAAAAGTTTGAATCACAGCTGTTGTTTCTATATACCATATACTTAACCTTGACTTTTTGAACCAGATTCCTGGAAAGACTCAGTTAAAACATTATATTACTTTCCCAGAATTAAAAGAAAACGTGTGTACCTGGGGTTTAATCTTAACCTCTAGCATTTAGCTCTGAATACTGCAACAACAATGGAAATGTCATTACAAGCTGAAAACTGATGAAGCTCTAAAAAGTAGTAGTAGTAGCTTACAGTGTGAAAAATAAAGGCTGGTTGATTAAAATTGCGTAAAAGTTAATTCTTCATTGTGTATCAGCTATGATACAGCTATCAAAGCTGGAAAAAAAAAGTATATACAAAGATAATAACGATGCCATTAGCATATGGCTTGGCAGTTTCCAGTTTGGCTTTCTAAATGAATTCAGTTTGTGTAATCACAGTTCTTGCATGGCTTTATCTGACTCTTTCTTTGCTCTTTTCTGCAGTAATTGATCATTTCAAGTTAATTTGAGAGCTGAGAAAGATTTCTGAAATTACTGACTTCACATTTATTCTGTGAAAAAAAGTACCTGCACAAAAAAGAAAAATCCAAATCTGTATTTCAGGGTGGAAGAGGTTGTGAAACAAGCAGTGGAACACAGCTGGCAGATGCTGATGGCCACTCAACTAGTAAGTATTGCCTGGCTCATCAGAACACCTTCCTGCATCATCCCCACATGAACTTCAGCAAGTGCTGGCTTTTTCTGGAGAAGAGAGAACAGCTGTGATGGGAGCCAGGCACTAGGAAAAAAAGAGTGAGGGAAATGGCATGTACACTTAAGGAACTAGGCTGTTATTTTCTTCAGTCAGAGAAAAAAATACTCCTTTATTGTGGAAAATATAATCAAGTAATTTAAAAAATTATTGCCATAATCAATTTTGCAGGAAATTCTACAACACAGAGCCATTTCAATGACTTTTTATTGGTTCTAGGATGACACAAAACTGAGAAGCAACAGTATTTGTCTTAGAAAATACTACCTTTAATTGTCAATGTCTACACTTCAAGGTTGAATTAAGTAAATTATATTAGTGTGATTTGAAGAGAAATCAAATTAAATACCACATATTTTGAGGCAGAAATTGTTACTATTTTTTTTACAAATGTCTTGGAAGCACTTAATAATTTTGTGGCATTCATGGTATCTTTCTAGGTGATACCAGCAATACAAGTATACCTGAAATAATGCCAAAAAATTTAACAGCATTCAGGGTGCAATATTCCCATTTCATAGAAATTTTTTGAGTGTGACCATTCAGCCGATTCCTCATTTGCCAAGTGGCCCATCTATCACATTCGTGTTTCTTGAATTCAGAGACAAGGCTGTCATGCAGGGCAGTGTCCCAGGTTTGCACATGTCCAGGTAGCTGATGTCAGTCACTCTTCTCTTATCCACCCCTGAGGTAACTCTGTCACACCAGGCCACAGATTTGCCTTTACTGAAGCAATGTTGGCTGCCACCAACCGCCTCCATGTTGTTGATGTAGCTTAGCAGAGTTTCCAGGTGAATCTGCCCTATGATCTTTCCAGGCACAGTGGTGAGACTGACTGGCCTGTAGTTTTTTCTTGGTTTATTATTGGTTTAGTATATTTACTCCATTTTCACATTTTTTGGTTTTTTTTGGTTGGTTGGTGGTTGGTTGGGGTTTTTTTGTTTTAGTTTGTCTTTTTATGGCTCTTACACCTAAGTGGAAAATATTTGAAA
The DNA here is from genome assembly GCA_013398075.1 of Notiomystis cincta. Classification (NCBI taxonomy): domain Eukaryota; kingdom Metazoa; phylum Chordata; class Aves; order Passeriformes; family Notiomystidae; genus Notiomystis; species Notiomystis cincta. Next base: position 12,682 of record VZRX01023793.1, read on the forward strand.
GAAAGAAGTTTAGGGTTATGTTACATATCTTAGTATAAGGAGGAGCCTGTTACTCTAGTCAGTAGTGTTTTCTTCCTCTAAATCAAAGTGCAATTCACAGAAGAGCATAAATTTTCTATACAAAGAATAGTTTGCTGTATGACTTTATTTTTTGCTAAAGACATTATACCTGCACTTTTTAGAATGTCTATGTCGCAACATTTGCTCTTAAAAACCCCACAACTAAGATGTATATTGTAGATATATTTCATAAAATAAACTATAAAATTTGAAGTTTGCTGGCTTTATCACACTTTCCTTTTCAGTGGGAACCATACAGATTTGCTGCTTTATTCTCACAGGTGAATTTCTTTTGTGTTCTCATTTAACTTATTTCACAGCATGAAAGAGGTGTTTTGATTAACTGTGTGAAATCTAACTAGGTCAGGATGTATTGAGTCTCAGAAAATAGTATTTTGATTAACCTAATGACTCTTTTCTTGTATGTTGGAAAAACAAAACTCTGTGTAAACATCTGCAACATTTTCTTTGGCTTTTAAAAGCACTTACATTTCCTATGACTGACTGGCACAAAATCACCTCTATATGTCACACAGAAAGTAACTCTTCAGCTTCCAGAATCAGAAGTAGGATAAAATATCTTAACTTGACCTATTTTAATTACACCTTTTCTTTCTTTGCACAATGTGATCGCATCCTTAGCTCCACAAGAACAAAACCCAAACAGACAGGTTTTATCCCACTCTCTGGGAATTCTGATTCTTGGAATCACAATTTTCATTTTAAATTTAGTTCTAGATGAAACATCTAGCTACAGTGCATAATAAAATGAAAATGGAGTAGATAGTCTGTCCTTTGTTTTGTTGTTGTCTTACAAATATACTCTTCTTTTTAAAGAGCACTGCCTAAGCAAATTCTGTAATTAAACAGTACTGTCTGAATCTAGAATTTCACACTACAATGTTCTTCTTAACATTTGCTTCCAGAAAACATTGACACACTTATATTTAAATTACACTTCTTTTCCAATATTTGTACAGCCTTTATTTAGTATGTTGGCACTCTCAGAAGCAGAACATGTAAGATTCACTATTGCAGATGAATTTTAAAAAATCAGTCTTGAGTACGCATAGAAAGTTCTTTCTAGTATTTGTTTAGCTTTAAAATTCTGTTCAAGTGAAATGCTGCTAGCAATTTTCCCATTTGCTAGTAATTGCACAAGAATAAGATATTACTGATGAACATACCATTGTGCATTTCTATACTAAGGTAGACCTTTATATGAAAACTGTAACCACTAGCCATAAAATCCAGAGTTTGATTCAAATTTTAAGCTGGATTTTTTTTTTTACACATAAAACACAACATGTAAAGACAACTGCCGAATTTGATCTGTGGAACTCTAAGAAGGAAAGTGTCTTTATTGGTTTAATATTGTCTATTTTCAGTTAAGCACAGCTCAAAGCATCTGGATTATAAAACCATCTTCTTGATGAAACCAGCGCCTAAAGATCAGAAGATAATATGAACAGTTTCCAAGTAACTGCAGAGGTGCCCAAATTCAGACACCTTTTGTAACTGACAGACAAATAAGAAATGACTAAAACTTAAGTTTGAAATTTAAAAAAAAACTACAAATATAATCCAACTTCTTAATGACTGTAACAAGTCATTGGAACTCAAGGAAAGTGGTTCAGTATTCATGAGCTTTAAACTGAATGTCCTTCTGAAAGATATGCTGTAACTCAGCCACAAATTATCAAATTTTATAGTTTTCAAATACACAGCATGGAAAATAACATTCTCTGCAGGAATTACTGAATAAAATTTTATAACTGATGGAAGCGTTATGCAAACATTCAGAAGACATTGATCATAGTCCTTTAAAAATTGCATTTTAAGACTGTACTTTCTGATTATATCATCATATGGGGATTTAGCTCATATGGAGCAGAACTGCTGAATCAGATGTTACTACTATTTATACGTTATTTTATTATCATAGTTCCATTTTCATGCTTAGTTAGACTGCAGAGAGTTCTTTTCATTCTAGAAAAGTTACGTGCCCAATTTCTATGTGTATAACCTTCTTTTACTAAGGGTATCCTTAAAGTCTAATGTTAATCCAGTGACGCTTCCTTTAAGGAGAGACAAACACTAGCCACAATCTTGTGGATGATATTCAACGGTATACATTACAAAGCAGTTTCTCTCCCACTAATTGTAACCATCTGACTCAACTTTGATTTGCCTTCAGATGTGTCTGGCTCTACAAAATTTTGTTTCCATTACTGGCACAAGTTCTTTAGAAGTATAACTCTCTGCTGATTTATTTGCAGTATTCATAATAATTTGTTATGTCCTCATACATAGATCAATTAACTGTCTTTGATATATTGCTACCTTCTAGCCTGATGTCCTAAGAAAATGAGGCTTATAAATTTTTTTGCCAGTCATCCCCAACAACTTTTTAATCTGTTAGCCAATTTAATTCAAATTTGAGAGAGAGATGTGAAGTTTCCCTGACATTATGTTCACTCAAGATTTGTGAATGTTGGTGATCTGTAGAAAGGAAAGGGACCCTTCAAGGTACAAGGAACAAGAAATTAAGTTGGGGATGCAGAGAGAGCAAAGGAGAGCTGAAAAAGAAAAGTTGGAGGTGATGTGAGAGGTGCTGGCACCCTTGGAGGAGGGAAATTGCAGCAAAAAGCAAAAATCTGGGGGGAAAAAGTTCATTGTAGCCAAATGTTCATTCCTTGAATTGATTTGCGTGATTTTCTATGATTTCCAGTAATTTCATTTACATGAAAAGAGAAGGGGAAATTATCCAGCCTGCCTGACAAAGCATTTAATCCTGAAAGGTCCTGAGTGCCTCATCTGTCAGTTGAGCAAATCTTGGAAACAGCATCTGACTTTATTTCATTTGCAAAGGTAATTTCTGTGATACTCTACTGCAGTTAGAGTAAGCAACTGCTTTTAAACTACAGGTCATAGCTTTATTATGTGTGTAAGATTGGTAATTTCATTAAGACTTTCCAAAAGCACACCTACAATGGAAATGTTGAGGTTTCATTTGCATAAGCTGCAGCACTCCCTTCAGAAAAGGAAATGCTTTAATTTTTAGCATAAAGTTGTTCTATTTCTATTATAGACCAAAGGCACTTACAGTAATGTGGAGAAGCAGGAATATTACCCAAACCACTCTGACATGAATCAGTTCAAAGCCTTTGCAAATTGTTTTTATTTTATCAAGTAAAATAATTTCATCTTATATCCCAGTAGAATCTGGCACACACATACACATTACTCATTTACAGTAGAAACCAGGACTTCTCTCAGTAGTAGGTATGAATGAATCAAGGCCAGAGCAGGCATTTTCCTGGTATTGTGAGGGAAAGCAAGTGCTAACTACATCAAAGTTGGCATGACTGCAAGGAAAACACCAGCCAAGGAGAAAATGTACAAACATATTTTCACTCTGAGACTGTGAAAAATGGCTCTACCTTCCCTGAAGAGAACAGGATAATGCTGCTTATAGCTGCTGAGCAGCTCTGCTTCTTCTGCCAGGCTTCAAGCAGAAGAAGCTGAGCAACAGTCAGGTCCTGTCTATCTGCTTTCCCTTGTGCACACTTGGCTTACTGCTGGTTTGCATTTTTGAGAGGTCTTTTCTCCTATTTTGCTGGGAGGCACAGTTGGTTTTTCCCTTGTTCTTGGGCTGTGAAGCTGCACTCAAAAACAGTAACCAGCTTTTTTCCTCTGTACAGCAAATGGGTGTTACAGAGTGGCTGCTAGTTGAAAATCCAAGTGGCACAAATAACAGCCATTATGTTTGTCCCTCTATAAATATCTAAGACAGGCATTACCTTGCCCATCTGATCCCCACCTTTCCCATAAAGAGATTTAAACCAGTTGTGCTTGAGCTGGGGCACATAAACAGTGACCTTTGCTCAAGGTGCCTTTCTCCAAGTCTCTCTTTCCCGCTGATCAGAATGCAAACCACAAATTGCTTAGTTCACACCCAGAGGCATCTATATGAGGATGAAACACTGTACAAGTCTGAGTAACCCTGGCAGGTCTGAAATCTTTGGCCGGAAGATAATCTAAATCAGTCTCTGGAAGTGTTCATCAGTAATTTCAGTGACAGCCTCATCCCATAGGCATTTGCTAGTTATATGTACTTTTTGCTGGCCTCCAGCACAAGCTGTTAGAACTAATTCCCCTTCACCTCTCTAAGCCTGTCTCTAACCAGAGCTGAAGGTATTTTTAATTTATTTTTAGGGATCCATCAAATGTCTCTCTCTTCTTATTTCTGTTCTGAAATCTACCCAAGAGTTTCAGTCTCATCTGTAATCAGGATGGATCACACCCACTCAAATTAAGCCCTTGCTCTGCAAAGGATTCAGCTATCTTTGGAAAGAGTTTAATGGAGTCACCTTGTGTCTACTTAGAGCTACTGGCAAAGCTGTCTTTCCCGAATGCATGCAGAGGCAGAGCCTCACTCCTTTTGTCTCCCTTTGTCGGCAGAGCAGCAGCAAGCATCCATAGGGGTCTCTGGCAAGGACCCAGGTCATACTGTTACTACCTGGCAGAACAACATCCACTTTTTTTTTCAGTGCTTATAGGTGGCCAAGCCACGTATATTCAAGTTTGACAATGTTTTTTATTACTGTATTCCTAACCATTCTGCATCTCAGTTTCTGCCTGCTTACCCTTTACACTCTCTTCAAGACATTTAGGTGACTTAGCTTTGGTGTCAAGCAGATTTTTTGAGCATTGTTTAATCTCTTCAGAGAAGTAAAAAAGAAAATACTATAAAATTATTCAGAATATAAAATGCCATCTCTTAATTCTAGTGATTTACCTTGGAGTACAGCGCTTCAGGATAACTTGGTAACTGAGCATACAAGTCATAGCATGTGGATTAGCTTTAGCTCCTTCAGAAATGAAGAATCATAACTTCTAAAAAAAGCTGTTTGTGCTCTTCGTTTGCAACTAATGTGACCCAATCTGTCCAATAATGATAGGTTGGAATCCACATCACACAGAAACGATTTTAAGAAAGCATTTAAATCTTCATTATTCTGAGCTTACAATATGAATCAAACAATGGATAGATGTGTAAGAGGGAGTAATCTTTCCTAGACTGTGCAGTGTCTTAAACCAGTGGTGAAAGGAAATGATTGACTGTGTGCAAGATCAGTGAAGGAGTTGTGAGGACCTAAGACTGACCTGACAATTTCTATGAAAAAATCTGCTTGCCTTAGGAACATACTCAAAAAGAGAAAAAAAGTAATTTTCTGCAAAAGGAACTGTTAGCGGTCATAGAGCTTTCAACTATAAAAAAGCAGTTATTCATTAAAAGCCAATAGTGTTCACATACAGTGAAAAAGAATCACCCAGTTCTATTTAAAAACAGTTCTGGACAAGGGGAAATAACATTTTTTTCATAATTAGTGCAGAGGGTCATGGCCATTATTCTTCTCCCCTTTTTATCTCATCCCAATGAAAAGTCTGGGGTTCGTATGCCTGGATTTTGTTGGTTGCTTGGAGAGAGAGAGGTACATGCTATCCCTTTAGGTTCTTACAGACAGGAAGCAATCAGAGTGGTAATAAAATAGGAGTATACTAGTCTGGTTCACTAGATGGCAACAAGGAGTAGTTTTGCTTTGAGCTAAGCAACATTTTGGGGCAATTGCTATCATTATTATGCCATATTGTAATCCCAGTCAAACCCATAGAAGCTCTAGATTTGAATTCTCAAGCCCTCTATTTAAGAGTTTGCATAACTTCAATACAGCAGAATTAAACAGCATTTATGCACAAACAATAAAACAGAGAAAATCTTTTCAGGGGGAAAAAAAGTTTCTTGTGTCATATCATGATTTAGCTTAAAAATAGGACCTTTCCCAAAAGGTGTTGACTGAAGCTGGTGCTACTCTGTGAGCCCCAACCAGATGATACAGCACTTCTGCACCAGGATGGCTCAGAAACAGAATCTCACATTGGTCAGGTTAGAAGGGACTACTGGAAGTCATCCAGTCGTACTTTAGTGCTCAAGCAGGGTCCCCTGCAGCACAGCACTCTGAAAGTCCACGTGGCTTTTTAATACCTCTAGGGAAATAGGCTCCACAGTCTCTCTGGGTAACACGTTCCAGTGCTCTGTCATTCCCACAGTAAAGCCCTTCCTCATGTTCAGGTGGAACTCCCTGTGTTTCACTTTGCACCTATGGCCAAACCTAGGACAGGGGCAGGATCACCTCCACCTGCAATGCTCTTCCTAATGCCCCCCAGGATACCATTGGCCTCCTTGGCCACCAGGACACTCTGCTGGCTCATGGACTCCTTGTCCACCAGGATCCCCAGGTCCTTCTCTGCAGAGCTGCTGCCCAGCAGGTCAGCCCCAGCCTGTGCTGCTGCCTGGGGTTGTTTCCCCCCACGTGCAGGACCCTGCATTTGCCTTTGTTGACTCCTTTTATTTGCCTGAACTATATGGGAGTAAAGCCTCAGGTCAGACAGTGTTTGATGACCATTGCAGAAGACCTCCAGAATTTGGAGCTGTCACACTTTGGGACAGATAGTAATTTTCTTATTACCTACATGTAAACCAGAAGACACAGTCTGTTTTTCTAATGAAAGATTGCAAACTCACCAAGATTTAAGACTTTGAAAAATGCTCAGCTTTCTCTTTCATTCCTTTTAAATTTTAATGAGCTCAAATTTATTTTCCTAAATATTCTTTGCTTAATAAAAAAGTTATTTGCAAGAATATCCTAAATGTTTTCAAAAATGTAAAGGCAGATTTCTCTACATCAGACCAGGAATTTTGAAGTATTAATTAAAATTATACACACTTTTTTAAGTTTCAAAAGCAGACCAAAGTTACTAAGAGGGTATTTTCTGATGCAATTTACTGACTCCTCTTTTCCTTCCCTCCTTTGTGTCAGCTTTTCATTGAAATACATGAATAATTCTATGAAAATTATTCTGATCTGAAGACATTTAAATAAATGAGCCAATCTTTAAGTCTTTAGTTTGTAATATTAATTTACCATGAGAAAAACTTTTGTGTCAAATCTAAGCTCTGATTTTAAAAAATTAACATCATCAGCATAAAATGCAACCGCACTGCAAATCATGAGCAGGGTTCATAAGCCATCACAGCCCTGAAAAATTATTATTAATTCTATCTATGGCATATTGACTCAGATTTTGGTTTCCCTTGCCCTCTGCATTGTGTTACTGTATGAACAAACCTTTTCATTTCCATGATGAAAAACCCTGCAAAATAAACTCAACTCAGAAATCACCATAGCCAAAATAAAATTTCGGAGGGACAATCTCCAAATATGCATCATATAGAGTCAAAATATTCTTTTTTTCTTTATAATAATGAAACTAGAAACCCAGCACTTTAATCAGATTCACAACCTCTGCATACAGCCCAGCACAGACTGTGCCAGTGCCTCCAGCTTCCACTGAGTCTTTTTGAAGACAATTTTTCAGGAAATCATCTGCAATGTTCTCAAGTGCAGATGCTGGCCCAGAAATCCCTGGAGTGCAAGAGTTTTACTAGATAAAAAAAGAAAGAATGTCTGATCAAGGATCCATTACAGTTTGGATTCTGCTTTTTTTATGTTCTGGGAAAAAAACCCTTCTGATCTCATATTGAGGGATGCTAAGGAGCCAGAGATGCCAATGAACTTCTGGCATTCACAAATAAAGTGTCACAGTAACTTTCAGTTAAATCCAAAAATTGAATACATTGAAAGAATGTGGAAGAAGAAATGAGTCTTTAATTTCCTTGGTCATTTGGTTAGGAGAGAATCATAGAATGACTTGGGTTGGAGGGGATATTGAAGATCCTCTAGTTCTACCCCAGCTGTCATGGGCAGGGACACCTTCCACTGGACTAGGCTGCTCAGAGCCCCATTCAACCTGTCCCTGAACACTTCCAGGAATGAGGCACTCACAACTTTTCTAAGCGACCTGTTCCAGTGTCTCACTCCCTTCACAGTAACACAGATTTTCCTAGTATCTAATCTAAACCTACTCTCATTTTGGAGCTATTTCTTCTTGTCCTATCATTAAATGATCTTATGAATAATCTTACCCCCATTTTTCTTGTAAGTTCCCCTCAGGGACTGGAAGGCTCCAGTTAGGTCACCCAACACCTCCTCATTTCCAGGCTGAACAATCCCAAT
>VZRX01023794.1:0-45645 GCA_013398075.1 Notiomystis cincta
GAGGTACCAAACCTGCTCCAGGGATGAGGTACCGAACCTGCTGGAGAAGAGCTCCAGGGGTAAAATACCAAACCTGCTCCAGGGGTGAGGTACTGAACCTGCTGGAGAAGAGCTCCAGGGGTGAGGTACCAAACCTGCTCCAGGGGTGAGGTACTGAACCTGCTCCAGGGGTGAGGTACTAAACCTGCTGGGGGAGAGCTCCAGGGGTGTAAGAGTGGCAGATGTGGCCAGCTGTGTTGATTTTGGGATTACCAGTCCACCTGGAAGAGTAAGAGTCCTGATTTCTTGAGGATGTGAGGGTGGCTGCTCAGCTCTCTCAGAAGATTTAGAGCTTCCAAGCCCTTTACTGTCTTCACTTGGGCACAGGGAATCACTAGGCACCTTCTTGCTGTGGAAGAGAAATATCTAAATAATTCTCTCTATATATCTATATATATGTATTTACACCTACTTGCAAACCTACATGAACCCACTGAAGTGATCAGCTATTAAAATTTAAGACTTTTAATTTCTGCACCATTAAGAGGATTTTAAGAGTAATTCAATCCCAGTAATTCAAGATTATCAGGAGTCAGACCAACTTAGTGACACTTCATTCTTTACATTCAGATACCAAATATTTAAATGTATTAGTGGCTGGGAATATATATTTCTATAATGATTAAGAGGGTTTTTTTCCTACAACTTTCACAGAGGACAAATTGATATGATATTGGAGCATTCCACAAACCAAATGTGTACATATTATCCAGTGTAAATAGGGGATTTTTGCCTAATACCTAGATATGGCAACTGTGAATTTACCAGCATTTTAGCCATATTATTTGAAGAATATGATGCTTGATTTTCTAATATACTTGGGTCTCATTGAAACACTGTAAGCACAGTTACTTAAAGCCATTTAACTTGTTACATAGGGAATGCACACAGCAAGCTCTCACTGTACAGAACATTAAATCCCCCATTAAGTGGCACAGTTTAGTTTGATATCCTGTGGAGAGCATTTCTGAAATTCATGTGCCCTTTTTATCATATGAGCTAAGTCCTGTTGTACCTAGAGGCAAAGGGAGTTGTGTATTTTGGGGTGTGTTTCCTTGGGAAACCAGAATGAAAAGCACCCTGTTCAATAACACACCAGAGCTCACATTGGGTGAGATAACACTAATTATATCATTTCAACAAGCTCAGCAATAGACCAGAATTGATCTGAAACCACCACACAGTGCAGGGAATTTGTTGAACCAGGAGATTTTGTGACATAAAAATTTCTTTTGTACTTTTTTCTGACGATCTGCTCATTTACCTTTCGTTGGATCTCCTTTGTTGGTTTTTGTTCGGTTTTGCTTTTTTTGGTGTTTTGCTGTTTGTTTTTTTGGTATGTTTTTAAGAAAACCAAGCGAGGCCAGGCTGGAATCCTGCAGGACTGGTGTCTCACACCTCTGCCTTTGGCTGCACAGGGACAGTCCCTTGCTGGCAGCAGGGCCAGCCCAGGCTGCAGCTGTGGGACTCAGCGTGGTGCTGCTGCTGCAGGGGCAGCTCAAGGACACCCAGCAGGCTTAGTTCACAAGCAGCAAATCCTTGCCAACGAGGCAAAAGCCTCTAATGAGCATCACTTTTGTCATTGTGTCAGTCAGGGATGAACACTCATGGACCAGCTAGGCTACAACAGGCTCTTTGGGATTTTGGACCTTTATTCTGAGGTTTATGGAATTGATAAAACACAAGCTGCTGTAATAACGGAGCTTATTATGCCTCATTTCTTCATTTTATGGGTAGTTTAGGGCTTTATATTTATTTTTTTATTTTATTTTTCTGTCTTCAAAACAGCAAGGTTCCTTCTCTGAGGTAGGAGTGAATGTAATTATGTCCTTTGGCAGCAGTTCACAGCTTCTGTTGAGAATCATAGCCCAGAATGTGAGCTTTTTCTCTAAGAATATCTGGTCCTGCAGGATGAGAAACAGTTTAAATATGTATTTTAACACAAAAGATCACCATGACCTTTAGGTATCATCCATTTTGTTGGGCTATGCTTGCCAATTACCACATTTCAACTGGGCAACGGGGTGAAATTTTGTTTCATTTTCTGGACTATTCACTTGTGCTGCTCTGAGGAGCCAGAACCTGTTTGTTTAAATATTTATTTTGTGTAGCATTGTTATTTACATACCACCCAATGCTCACAGCAAACCTGTTTGGGTTCTCCATTGACATTTCACACTGACATTAATGACATCATTTATTATACAAAACTTCCCTCTTAATTTTCAGAGAAGGAAGAAACTGAATTCTTGAGGAGATAGAAATGGCAAGGTAATATTAGGAAATATTATCCAATCTTAGGAACCTTTTTTCCTTACAGAACAGCTCTTTCACAGGCTGCTAAACCTCACCTCACAGACCAGCTGGGGCAAGGCAAAGAGTAATAGGATCTCATTGCCAATGTCACCTGGAAATTCTTTGTACCCCTAAAATCCATGGGTCAGTCACTTGAGGATAAGGGATATGGAACATGCTGGGACAAGGCTCCTACCCCTGGCTTGGCCAGGGAGTTTGTGACCTAACAGGAGAGACCAAACACACCCCACAGCTGGCACAGGAGAGCCTGAGATAAAGGACAGCACAAAGGGACATAAAGGGAGGAGGGGAACTCGCCTCAGCTGGCTGAGACACCGAGGGCTGGGCTGCATGGATTGCCATCATTCTCAGCTGGAGGCAGAGGCAATGCAGGGAACCTGCTCAGGCCCTGAGCTGAAGATGACTTGCCCTGGAGAGTTCTGCTTCTCCAGGGACACAGAGATCCAGGGCAGCAGCTCCAGCTCAGGCACTGCCTGTGTGACACCTGGGCTGACTTCTCTCACCCATTTCAGTGGGAACAGACTTACTCAGTATTCCCCATGGGTTTGTTTGCTGTCCTTGCCGTGGTGTAAATCAGCACAGGCATCACACTGCTGCTGGGTGCAGACCCCTGTGCACTGGCTGTGGTTTGTTTTGGGCTCAGTTTCAAGCCTTTTAGCCACCTGCTAGGCTGAGCCTCAGCCACGGATCCTTGAGCCCCAAGCAAGGGAAGATTTCTCCTCAGGCACCCATTGATGGCTCAGCTTAATTTCTGCTGTAAAATCAGCACTGCCCCTGCTGTTCAAGGGTCAGCACATCTCCTCCATCAGTTCCCCTGCCCACATCTGCCACAGTGAACAGTCTCTGTCTTGGACACTTTGGACCATCCACAATGCAAACTGCTGACCACGGGTCCCCTGATGATCTCTGCACAGCCCTGCATCCACGGATTCGTGAACTTTACTGCAACAGGGACACAGAGGACCAAGACAGGGGACTTGCCTTAAATCCCAAAGATCTCTTCCAGAGCACAGCTGGATCTCCTCATGCATGCACAGCACGCCAGCACAGCCACTGAGCCAGGGACATGGTGGCACAGGAAAGGTGAGTGTGGGGAACCCAAACTGGCCTGCTGTGACTCTGTGTCTTCAGCTCTACAGCACTGGAGTGGCAGGAGTCCACTGCTGAACTCCTGAGCATGCAGACACAAGCATTTATAGGGACACCAAGCACTGTTGGTACTGTTATTAAAGACCAGTGGTGTTTCAATAAGAGTTCTGCCTCCTTGTATTCCCTGCTGATTTAACAGGCTGTGGTATTGTGATTTATTTACTCCAGCTGTGCAGTACAGCTCCTGTTACTGCCTCTGCTACATCCTACTGGTGGTGGCTGCAGCTTGTGCTGGGTGGGGTGATCCCCTCCTTGCCCATGTGAACATCACTCTTTGAAATTCCTTGAAATGCCATAGGACTTACAAATGGTGGTGTATGGATCTTTTGGACCATGAAGAGGGTTGCTGTTGGAAAACCCATATGCAGTGCCAGAGGTTCTGCACACTGGGAAGTGCTCAGGCATCCTGATGCCCTTCAGTGATTCTGGAGAGGCACTGAGGGGTGTTCCATGAGCCTGGGAGAAGTCCAGCCCCAGGGCTGGGTTCACAAAGGGCACAGAGCAGGACTGCACAGAGCTGAGCTTTCTGCAGATGTCCAGGTCTCCTCCAGGTCCTTCTTTGAGACCTCCAAGAGCAGAGTACACTCTGATGCTCTTAAAGAGGCCCTAGGTCCATTTATATTCCCTGCTTATGTCCTTTGACTTTCCAAAGGACTCACAAAACCTGAGAGGATATTTTTAGGTTTATGTAGATTTGAGCCCTATGCATTTTATTTTGTATTAAGTTTCTCCCTCAGTTTCTCACCCTTATATTAGCAAATGCTGCTTTTAGGAAGAATCAAGCCTGGGAACTATGAAGGAAACAAAATGAAATAAATTTCTTTGCTGTATGTGATGCTAGTGCTGTATAAATGTACACACACTGCAAGTCCCACTGTAAATAACACCAGGTGTTGTGCTTTAATGGAAAGTTTCATTTAGGTGTTCTGTCAACTCTGTGTGTGAAATAGCCAATTCCAGTCCCTTGGTTCCTTTTCTTCATTTAAAACCTTCTTTTATTTTTTTTATTTGATCTGTGTCTGGTCGTCACTGGAAATTGCAGCTGTTCCAACGGACTTTGTTTTTGTTCTCTCTGTCACATTAAAGGCTGGAAGAAAAAGAATGGCTCTTGTAGTGTTTGTGTTTAATGTGCATTTTGAGCCTTTTCACAAGGCCTGCACTGGGTAACTTTGTACCCTGACACTGTGGGGGCTTTCTTTGATGTTTGCTACTTGTTCATCCTTCCTCTCTCAAACAATCCCAGCTCAATTAAGTCTCCCTTTCACATCATGGACTTGCAAACACAGGACATGACAAAATCTTTATCCTGAAAAATGCTCTGATAGGAGGAATCATATAATATCTTTAAATGCTGTGCAAGACCAAAAAGCTAAACTCAGCTTTGCAACAAGAACACATCCCCACAGAAGCACAGCTTTAGAGGCTTGGCACACCATTTGACCACAGCATACCCCCTTCTCAGATGTGCTTCTAAGGATGTGAGCTCTTTCTTTTTATTTGCAGCTCTTTGTGTTTATCCAACTGTCCAGGCCATGCTGTCAGAGCAATGATACAGACAGCAGCAACTGTGTGGGAAAAGAGCTCATGGCACAAGCAGTGGAGGCCAGACTATGGGGCTTTTGCATTTATTTCTTTATGGAGAACATAAAATGCAGTGATGCCACTTGTCCTAAAGACACTGAAGGGTTTTGATTTGAGTCAGCTCTGGGTTGTTGTTAAGAAATTTAAGTGATGAAAGGTTGTTGGGCAAATCAGTGATTAGTCCTCTCATCACATCCACTGCAACATGCTAAAGGTAATATTAAAGTGAGAGATAAAGTTCCACAGAGATTGAAAATGTAATAAAGAAACCACAAAGGTACTTCCATGAGCAGGGGACTAAATCAGCATTTTCCCTCAGCTCAAGTTCAGCTGGGTCCCTGTCTGAGCTGGGGTGAGCCAGAGCCAGCAGGAGTCTGGGATTGGTAAGGACTGGTCTCAGGTGGGAATCAGCAAGGACTGGTCTCAGGTGGGAATCAGTAAGGATGGGTATCAGGTGGGAATCAATAAGGATTGGTCTCAGGTGGGAATCAATAAGGATTGGTCTCAGGTGGGAATCAGTAAGGACTGGTCTCAGGTGGGAATCAGCAAGGACTGGTCTCAGGTGGGAATCAGTAAGGACTGGTCTCAGGTGGGAATCAGTAAGGACTGGTCTCAGGTGGGAGCTGGGAAGGGCTGGTGTCAGGTGGGAGCTGCCAAGTGTGAATTTTGCAATGCTCATGTCCAACTGCAGAGTGCAGAGCTGTGGAGCCAACCTTCCCTGAGCCCCTTCTGTGTGTTCTGCCTGTAGGAAAACGTGCACCAGAAAGCATTTTCTCCAAAGTGAGTTTTTAGTTAAAGGTCAGAGATTTGCACTGAAAGCCTTGGAGGTGCTTTCGAGTCATCCTTACTCCAGGCTAGTTGACATTCTGCATAAGGCTGAAGTCTCAGGAAGCAGAAAAATCCCATATTTGAATGTTCAGACAGGGTTGCTGATAAAAGCAGTGCATAAAAAAGCCTTGACTAATTTTAAAGTGGGGTGCAGGGAATTTAAAAGCAGGATTATGTGACATGGCTGCCTGAGATCACATAGGATGGACTGGTTGGTAAGAAAACCTTTACAAATCTGTGTTCCTGCTTTTCCATATTGATGCTTCTGCTCTGACCATCTCATTTTCATTATGTGGATTTTCTGGCACAGATTCTTGTATCTGCTAATGACCCAGATTCCCTGGATGTGCAGGTTCATGCAAGCTGTCACAGGAGGTTTCCTGGTGGAGGAAGAAGGCTGGGGATGATGGCATTCCCAGCAGCCACAAAATCCAGCAATAGGTCTGAGTGATGCTTCTGAATTGTGAAGTGACTTCATATTAGGAATGTGATTTGAGTGAGGTTATGGTGAGATGGAAAATCATTTTACCAGTGCTCCTGCATCTCAGATCCTGGTCTGGGGGCTTTTAAAGTAGAGACCAAATCTGGCATTTTGATTTACCATTTGTTGGAAAGGGGAGAGCAACAGCTTGGTCAGGCCCTTTTGGTTGGGAAATGGAGCTCTGTTTTTCCAGCTTGGGGCAGAAATTGCTGGAGACTGAGCATCCTGCCAATGCACAAACACTGGTATGATTTTGGGGCTGATATTAGGTAGGTCTGATGATTATAAACCAAAAAAAATTATCAAAAGAAGAATTTTCTTGCCATTCTCAGTGAGCAAGGATAATTTGCTGAAGAACTTTCAGCTACATTGGCCTGTGATAATGCAAACCGTTAGGGGATTATATAGAATTTTTAACATTTTAAGTGCACAGAGTTATTACTGCACTAACCCATAAAGTACTATTTGAAAATACTAGCAGTCAAAGTTAAATTTATTGTTCAGCACTTTTTTTTTCACCTATAAAAATATATGTACATATATACATGCATACAAATATATGCACACGTATGCATTTATATGTAAAACTAAATTATTGCACTTGGCCTCACTGATGTGGGAAAAAACCACACAAGCTTTTTTGGGAATTGAAAGACCAGGAGATGGCAGCAGTTGCCCACAACATTGAGTGGTCCCTGCTCGTCAGTAACTGCTGGAAGCTGTGCCCAGGACCCCCATCAGACACAGACAAGGTGCTGCAGCAGTGCCACCAGATACTGCTCATAGGGCTCTGACCCCCAGAGAAGTCAGAGAAAAGGGGGGTAAAAAAAAAAAAAAAAAAAAAAAAGGCAGTGATTAGAAAGTTTAGGGAACAAACAGCCCTGAGTAATGCCAAAGCTTTTGGTATGTGAGTTGTGCAAACCTGAAGCAAAGCAAATGTAATTTTGGGGGAGAAAATAGGAATTTCTGCTTGGGTAGGCTAGAGCAATGGTTTTCAAGCTTCCTCAACCTGCAAATCCTGAGTGTTTTCCAGGGGAGGAGTAGATTCCTTGTAATAATATGGGGAGAGGAGAAAAGCTGTGGACTGGGCAGTGCTTTACCTGCAGGGCTCTGGGCAGGGCTGCACAGGTGGTGCTGAGATGCTGTGGGGAATGGGCTTTGTAGAGTCCAGCTAATCATGGCAAAATGTCACCAACATTGTCTCATGAGTTCCTCCCTTTCCAGCCTCAAGCACAGGTAGAAAGAACCTTCTGTTAAAATCTGGGCTATTAAAAGGAGAAGTCTCAGCACAGAGTGTTTTGGTGAACCCCTCCCACATCTCTGTATGAGGAATGTAAGTCAGGGGACAACACAGGTATTCCTAAGCTTTGCTTATCACCTCAAAACAACCTGAGGCCACAAATCCTCAGTGCTTTCCCTGGATGGGTGATTCAGATCAGAATCCTGCTCCTGCTGGGAATTAACCAACTAAAACCAACACTGCAGCTGTCCTGCCCACAGCTTCCAGAGCCCACAGAGCCCAGCCTGAGGCTTGGCATCCTCTTAAGCAGGGCTTTACCCCAGCCCTATGGGCTCACTCCCACCACAGCTGGACACAGCTGAGCTCCACAGTGGATTTTATGTTGATGGTTTCTCTCTGAGAACCACGAGTTTAGAATTCCCTGGAAAGCTTTTCCTTCGCTGTAGAAAATAAACAAAAGAGCTACTCAGTAAATACAAACAGAGGAAACCAAAGCCAGATCTCAAGTGGCTTCATTCCTCACTTTTGTTGCCCTGGCAAAGAAAAGAGACAGTGCAGGGAGGATGAAACTTCCCAGGGCTCCTGCCTGTCCAGCAGTGCAGTGCCATGGGCAGGACAGGAGCAGGATCCACTCCAGCCCTGGGGTTTCAGAAGAAGTCAGTGAGATTTCTCCAGAGGGAGCCCTTTCTTAGCCTTGAAATCTTCTGCTCCAGAGTGGGAAAAGAATGTTGTACTCAGCCCTTCAAAACACATCTTTGAATGATAAACTCAGCTCTTTCATCCTTTCTTATTTAGGATAAGGATAAGGGCTTTGAAATCTTCCCAGCAATCCTGTTCCTTTCCTTAGAGCCCTGAACAACAAACTGCTCTGCAGAAACCAGCCTTGTACTGAGCCCTTAGGCCTATAAATATCTCAGAACAACTATTTACAGCCCTCTTTTGACCCTATCCAAAGAGACCATGAAGAGTTCAGAGCCCTGGCTCGGCCCAGCTGTGGGACCCTGCTAAGTGCCTTTGTCCCCTTTCTCATCCCACCTGGAAGAGGACAGGAATAATGTCACCTTTGTGCTGGTCTCTGGGGCAGATCTCTTGCTCTGTGTGGGGTCACCTCAACATTAGGGGCTTGAGAGACCTCCTCAGACAGATTTCCTGAGGTTTTGGGTTTGGGGTGCCAGTTATTACTCAATGTCTTGAAGCTCTGTTACTTTGCTGGCATTTATCTCTGGTATTGCAGAATGCCCTTCCTCCAGGTCAGTTAAAGCAGCTTTTGCTTTTAAATGTTACCCATTTAATTCCAAATAACCAGTTTCCCTGTCTCCTCAGGTCAAGGTTCAGTATAAAACTTGTGGGAAGAAATGCTGGTTAAAGAGAAAAAAAGAAGTAACATTGGGTGAATGCCACATCAGCCACAGAAGAGTTCAAGGCTGAAGTTAAGCATATCCTAAATCATGAACATGATTATTGCAACCTTCCCATGTCCACTGGGGATGAAATACTGCCTTGATAGGCCTTAGAGATAGGATTTCATAAAGAAGAGGAAATCCAGATGGGAAAATTAAGCAGGGAAATGTGAAATCCAACCAAACAAGATGCCCCAAATTCAAACCCAGACCCTTTTGTGGCCATTATCTCACCTTAAACAGGGGTACCCCCACTAGAGCAGGTTGCCCAGAGCCCCATCCAGCCCTCTCCCAGTACCACACTGGGTATGGTGCACAGGCAGAGACCTCAGCCCAGATCTCTGCTGTGTGTGCAAGCCCCAGGCTCGTGGAGGTGTGGGTGGCAGGTTCTCTGAATGAAAATCAGGGTGGTGGTGTGGAAAGCTGACAGTTCCTCCTCACTTCAGAAGAAGACTTTCTGAACTAGATCTCTGAGGTGTCTCACGGCACAGAAAATCTGGGAAAATCACCTTCTGTCTCCTTTCCTCTCTGGTTTGGTTTTCTCTTCAGGTGTGACTTCCCCAAGCCTCCTCCCTTGCTTGATGCAGTTGGAGTCTGGTGACATGATGCAAATGAAATGCTGATTTTAAAGCAGGATTATGTAAATCCCATATGTTCAGTCACTGTAGTCCTGGGAATTCCCTTATCAGGAGCATGATCATTGAGAATGAATTCCCCCAGTCTGTGAGAGAGTGGCAGGGAAGGAGTGAGGGCTGAGCTAATCACCAGGCATAACTCAGCCAGGGCTTCCTCCTACATGGCAAGGAATGAGCATGAGGTGAAATGTTTGTGCCACAGAGATTTCCAGTGCAATGACCCTGCTCTCAACAGGCCTCTTGAATAACTGCACAAAGCATTAAAGCCACTGTGGAGGACAATCTAGATCTTTCTGTTTCCCACACAGGGATCCTGGTCTAGTCTGATGTCTGCCCTTGAGTTGATTGAGGGATAAAGCACTAAAATTTTCTCTCCTGAGCTGCTCAGTGATCACTGCCCTGAGTGATCAGTTCTTGTGTTCTCCTTTCACTTCATAACAAGAACCTGTTGCTTGGCATTACATTTATGAATAAAGTCCTTGGGTGGTGGCCTGATTAATTTGATTTCAAAATGAGATGTGGAGGATAATGCTGCCTACTTATTTTATGTCCTTGCTACCTTCTTACTACCAATCTTTGCAAGCACAACTCACAAGTGACTACTTTGTTTTCCTCTGGGCATGATTTATCTTTATTTATTGACATTGTTGTTATTACCATTCATAAAAGAAATTATCAAGGTAACCTGGCTGATGGACTTCCAAGCATTTGGTAATGACTTCTGCAAATCATGATGAAAAATATACCTTTGAAACTGAAGGCATAAGCAAAAGCAGGGCAAGGGGATGATGAGCTTTAAAGAATAGGCATCCTTTCAAGTCAAAGATTAATTCCAGATTGAAATTATCAGGCAGTAAATAATACACCTGAGTCTTCATCAATAGGAAGCAAATTTACCCTGTTGCAAATATACTAATCACTAGCCTAGCAACTCACATTATTAGCTGAGAATAATTATTCTCTCCAAGGAAAGGATAGACCTTCAAAGGAGATAACATCTTAAATCACAGCAAATTTTAATTTAAATTCAAAGTGTAGGAATGCAGACAATACCCCATCTCTCTCTTATCCATCCAGGACAGTGTCATTACAGTGTTTTAAAGACAACCCCAATCATTGAACTAAATACCTGCAGCCTAACACTTTGCAATTTCATTTTCTCCTTGTCAGACTGTGTAATTGATATTTGTACTGGAGGTAACAGAACAGAAAATGTGAAGGTGTTGGTAACTGTGCCATTGCTGTCTCCTAAACTGCCTGAGGGATGGGGAGGGGATCCCCATTCCAGTTTCTGCTGGAAGCCAAGCCCTGCAAAGAGCCAAGTTCATTGATTTCAGTGAGATCTCAGCTTGCTGCAGGACATGACTGGGCAGTGGGGAGTCAGCCCCTGGGAGGTGGCAGAGATGGGGCTCTCCAGGGCAGGGACACATGGAGGGAGCTGAAATGCTCACTGTGGACTTTGCTGGCTTCATGACTCGTGCAGTCTGGAGGGCTGACAGTTCCCAAGTGCAGTCACACCCAGAGAAGGGACCAGTTCTGTTCCCCTTGTTCCCAGCTCAAGGACAGGGTAATGGGATTTGTTTCATGGCTTTTTGCTCAGAGTGAATTCTCCAGGTGAATTACAGCGATTTTTCTGCCTGTGTGGGAGTTTATTTTCTCCTCCAAATGCCTTGGGTTCAGTAAGAGCACTTCTTCTGTAGAAGATAGCTCAGAAGTGTCAAACTGTGATGGGGGGCAGGCAATTGCAAAACTTTTCTCTGAAGAAGGCTCACAGACTCCTGTTTTTCCAGGTGCCACAGCAAGCTTTTCCTTGGCCATCACAACTCTGAGTTATGTAAATGCCCAAATCTTCTCCATTGATTCCTAGTTCTTTTCATCTTTTGCTTTCAAGTTTGTGCAACACAAAATGCAACAGGGCTGAAGGGTTGGGGAGATGCAAATGCCCTGCAGGGGTGACCCTGAGTCTGAAGCCTTTAAAAGCCAGGATTTTTGGTTGAAATTGCTCATCAGGTAAACAAAACAAAAGAAAACACCATCCCAACACCCTTCAAATGTGAATAATTTGTTGAGAGTATCTTCTGGGGTGATAGATAATTGTATCTCTTCTGCCTCCAAAGCAGCTCAAATCAGCCCAGTGACATTTGTCACAAGTAGAGGCAGTTATTAATAGGCTGCATACTTATAAAACTTCTTTACAATGCAAATTGCTTCTTACTGCCTTTATCCCAGCTTTGGGGATGTTTTATCCATGTATTCCTGACTTCTGACTCCTGAGCTGAATCTAAATATCCTTAAAGGAAAGAGGAGTGAAAGCCCAGTTGACTCCAAAGCCTTGGGCAGCACCAGGAGTTCTGGAAATGTGTCCAGAAGGATGTAGGACACTGGTCCAGCAGGAAGAAAAGATTCTGATGCCTCCTGTCTTGGTAAAAAGCCTACCAGAATAAATCCCAGAATATGGCCAATTTACTTGCTCACTGCTGGAGCTGCTTGTACCCATTCACTTGGCAACACTGATTGAATAAGAAGTTTAATTTATTTGGATTTCAGAGATGCCTTGGCAAACATAGAGTGGGGATCACCCTGTCTTCTTCCCAGCATTACATGACATGTATATTTTTAGCACTTGGCCTCAGAACTAATTTTTCAGGAATTTCACAGCTTAAGTCTCTCAGTTTGGAAAATAATCAGTGAGACATTGAGACAGGCTGAAGGTAATGGGGATGGGGCCAGCTGTGAGCCCTTGCTGATGTCCCATGTTGATTGCTGTTTTTACCCTCAATGTCAGCAAGAAAAACAGGAGAAAGCAAATATAATGCAACCTCCGAGCAGAATATGTAAATGTAAATCATCATATAATAGTAGCAGTGACCCAGGGCAAGCAGTTGCTGGAGAGGAGAGGCTTTCAGGCTCTCAGAGGAGATTTAAAATCAAAGTCCTGAGCTCCTCTTGTCAATAACGGATTAATGAAATGAACAGACACAATGTGCATACTTTGGGAAGATGTCAGAAAATTAAGTACTGAAACCCTGGCTGTATTTTTGTGTGCAGCACAATAGACTGAGTTGCTATAAGAACTGAATTTTTGCTTCTTTGAAAATGTGCCCCCACACGGAAAAAATGCCCCTATATTTATACACAGAAGAAATTAGACTTACTGCAATACGTGTATATTACATAAAAAGACCCTGGTAGCTCTTGAGGTGAGAGATGATATAGAAATGCAGATTACTGTTATTATTAATAATTATGATCATGACCAGCTGGGGTTTATACCTCAGGACATACTAGCTATTGCAGGCTATTACTAATGTATGTGTCCTGATCATTATCTTATAAAACAGCCAACCAAAGTGCCTGTGTATAGGAAATATCCCCTCTGCACTGCTAAGTGAGCTAAACACACAGGTACCATTAGTCCTCCATTATATACTCTTCCAAGTACAATTAAGTGCAGACAGGGTCTAAAGCTGGGGCCTTTTGTTTTTCCCCTGTGCATCATGTAGGTGGAGTTGGTTTATTATGCCCATTTCGGTTCTTGTTTTTTAAGAAAAGAATAAAAGCTAAATGGTCTCGTTAAAACCTCATAGAGGAAATTTATTCATCTTACTGAAATATTTTTGGGCTCTTCCGAAACCAGTAATCAGCATCTGAAGACAGTCATCTGCCTTGCTAATGGACCACAGTTACATGTGTAATTGATTAATTAAGGAACGAAAATCACTGCTGAGACTGAGGGAGACATCCACAGCTCCAGCAGGCATCGAAGTGAAATAGCAGCTCCTCCTGGGCAAAGTGGATGAGATTGTTTCGGGTAGTTTTGTCCATTTTAAGCTGCTCTATCCTCTCTGTACAGCTTGTTGTTTGGTATCCCAGACTTTTCAGTGGGGGTAGGAAACAGGGAGAGCAAGAGACTCTCCAGCCCTCCTTTTCCAGCTGGCAGAGGCAGCAGTGTGGTGGGGCTGGAGCATGTGTGTGTTTATCCCCGTGCAGTCGGCTCTGTGCGCGAGCAGTCGCCAACACGGGAAAGGCAACGGAGGGAGCTCAAACAAACAACTCTTTGGCAAGCTCTGGGTGAGCCTGGTGGTGTCTGCTGCGCTCTGCAAGCTGTGCTGTCGTGATTTCCCTCCTGTGGAGGTTGTGCCTCCTGTCTCACCACTCGTTTCACCAGTTTGGGGCTCCACCGATGCTCTGCAGCAGAGCTCCTGGCTGAGGAGGGGTTTCACACCCAGCAGAGCCCAACAGAAACATCTCAGCAGATATTTGAACAGGGAAATGGTGAGCACATCTCTGGTGACTCACTCATGGTGAGTGTACTTCTAGGCAGAGGGACTGTGCTCCACTGGAGTTCTTTCAAGGCATAAGACTCCTTCAAGAGCAGGAAGAAATGGGACTCTGAGGGATTCTGCCTGCAGACAGCATAGCTGATGCTGAGGACTTGCTTCTTCTGTTTAATACCTGACCTCAGAGATTCCTTGCACTTTGAAAGAACTTTCAGATGTTTCCAGTGGTATCAGTACTGGGGGCTGCATCTAAGAGAAAACAAAAGATGGCTTAAATGCCTCCCATCATTAAATCTACTGGTTTTTGTGGTTCACATTGTCTTAGTTTGATCTTCACAGAGCTCCAAGCAGATCCAAAGATCAGGCAGATTTTATAATGGGTTAGACAGAACCGAAGTGCTGAAATTTGACAAAAAAGCTCTAAACCTATTTTTAGCTAATTGTCTGGAGCCCTTTAATAGCTGAACCATTGGCAGCTCAGCCAGGCAGCCCAACCAAAGCCAGTTTTTAATGGTCAGAGACTGAGCTGTTGAGCTTGCTCTCTTCATCTGCCCATTAGACACTCCCCATTAGGCATTGCCACTCCAGTTGTGCACTAGTCAACAAAGTCTTGGAGAGCAGATGGCTCAGACAGATTTTCTGTAGACCAGGGTCAGGCAGTTTTAGTGTCTTTGTGTTCTTGATGATATGGATGGTGTAGGTACAGTTTTGGACTCCTCACTGCCTGTTCTCTGGTGTAAACTCTCTCATGACCAGCCCACTGCACACCCTCCAGGGTGTTTCTGCTGCTGGTGATGTGCACATGGACTGCTTGTGTTGGTGAGGAGTTATCTCAGTTGGTCATGACAAGGCAGGAGCATAACTGAGATGCTGAATGGTTTCCACTCAAGTAATTTTATTAGATGATGAATTTTTAAGCATTGGAAATTGTAGGTAGGCAGCTACAAGCAAACATCCCTAAGTTATCTTCAGATTTTGTAAAATGTAAATTTAGTTCTTAGGCAGCTAAAATGAGGTATATGGAAGTTGTCTGGCTTTTATGGCAGCTGTGAATGATTGCTAACCTCAAAACTTTAAAAGCAGCATTTTTGTGCATTTATTCCTCAGAGCTTATGTGAAATTTGGAGAACAAATTGAACCTTCTCCTCTCAGCTTCCTTGAGTGAGTGGCAAAGGCCTGAAGCTGGGTACATTTCCTTAACTGCACCTTAAGGTATTTGCCCCTAACTGCTCTGAAGAGCTGTAATGAGCAGCCTTTTGGAGGTCACTTAGGCCTGCATTGGTATCCAGTGCCAAATAATGATTTGGCAAAGCACTACACAAATGGGCTGAATTTTAGGTATGGCATTAACTGTGTTTAACTCTGCTTGGTGTCAGTGGGGCTTACAATGAGTTTTAAATGTTTCACTGAACAAGGATGGATTCAAGCAGGTGCTTATTGTTCAGCATGCACAAAAGGACCTGACTGATTCAGGACCTAAGAGAGATAAATGGAGAGAGATACAGAGCAGCTGGTGTCCCTGCCTTCCTAGCAGTTCAATTTCCATCCAGGGAGTAGGTGAAAAGGGAAAGGAAAGAGAAAAACTATTTTAAATAAAAGAACAAAGGGAGAAAAACACATGTTGGGTCACTGTGGGTAGGTTTAGAGTAACATGTTGACTCTGACAGACTCCTGGGTATGGATGTGTCCTTTCTTTGTGAGGGGCAGTCTGTCTGATGGTTATGAATGATGGCCAAATGGAAGGATCATCAGGACAAGTGCAATCTTATTCACAGTCAATAAAATAGCAGAAGAGAAGCTCCCAGTCTTCTCATTTATGTCAGCTTTGAGACTAAGCCAGGAAACCTGTTATTATGGAGCAACTTTGTATGCATGTGCATGCACATTTTGTGTCTGTGTATGCAAAACCTGTCATTGTCAGACACAATAATGGCTTTTTACTGGACAGAAACTGAACTTTCCTTGTCTTTTGAGTTTTGATTTTGAGAGGAAAAACTGAGACCTGCTGCCCCCTCAGCTTCACTGACTTATGATTGAAGCTTATTTTATTGTAGATTTTGTTTTCTTACACACTCAGATGATAACATGCTTCAGAAAGGAAAGCAAGAGTGACATCCAGAATTCCTCAATTTTCTTAAGGATTATGTAGTTTGTCTGTTGTTTGCTCTCTCTCAAACAACTTAACTTCCATCATGGATTTCCACTTTATTTATAAAATAGATACTTCTGTACCTACCTAAGAGACCCCATATAATCCAGACTGGTTTGGGTTGAAGAGGACATTCAAAGATCATCCAGCCCAAACCAGCCTGACTTTGAACAATTCCAGTGATGGGGCAGCCACAGCTTCTCTGAGCAGCCTGTTCCCATGTTGCACATGCAGCAATTTTGTGGGTTTCCTGTGTCTCCAGGATTATAACAGTAGCTCTGTATTGAACTCTCACTTCCCCCTTATCTAGATGGAAATCTATTTTGCACACACACCACTCAGTTCATGTTTTCATCTCTTGGGAATATTTAGTCTTCTTATGAAACCCAACCTAATACAAAGAAATCAATTAATTCCAACTCGTGAAGACAGTGATACTGCAGAAGGAAAATAGATGAGTAGAGGATGTTTAGTCTAATGGATGATGAAAAGCTAAAGTGTTTTAAACTCTGATTTATTACCACTGAGACCAACAAGGGGATTTAGAGAGAAGAAGAACTGCAGCTCCTTGTTTTGCTGGCACCTCCATTTTTCAGGTGGGAGCCAAAGCTCTGTCCCAGCTGGTTAACAGGGACAGTGCCTGTGAGGCACAGCAGGCATCCTGTGGGGTAGGATGGCTATTTAAACCAGGAGCCACATCCTACCATGATCCAAGGAGGAGAAAGGGGCATGAAAGTGCTCATGACTGCAGACTAAGTCAAGACAAAGCAGAATAGAGGATAAGAAAACAATGAATTGATAGCAGTGAACAGGACAGGCAGGGACATGTGCAGAGCAGCCTCTCAGTCATGACTTGCAGAAGGTAATGATGGCCAGCTCTCAGTTCCTCCTCATGCAATTCAGATCTGCTACAACAGGAGCAGTCTACAGACTCCTTGGAGCTGTTCCAGCTGTCAGAGACCAGCCTGGTAGCATCTCACACGTGTTGGATCCAATGTGGAATTGTCTGAGTTTCAGGAAAAAGAGAGGGTGACTCCTAGGCTGAACTTGAGGGAAGAGCTCTTTGCTAGCACAGACACAACTGCTGCAGCTTCCCCTGGCAAACTGCACTTTTAGGAGCCTGTCTCCTTCCACTCCCTCTGCAGTGGTAAATGCAGAGGCTGCCTGGCATCACTGTCTCCTGTAGAGGGTTGTAAAAGTGCAGTTAAGCACTGAACCATTTTACAGCCCTGACCACCCCAGCTACAATGACATAGATTAGCAATGCTCCTCATGGATCCCTTCCAACCCAGGACATTCTATGATTCCATTATTCTTCCAGCCTTCATTTAGTTCCTAAAGGAACAGAGAACAGTCTATTTTATGGCCCTGCCTCTGCTCAGTAGATTTAGGGGAGAGAGCCACACAAACTTGAGCTCCACAAAGGAATTTGACAAAAGAAGCAGGGGCACAGATGACAAAGTTGATGGCTCCAATCACCGTTTGATTCTTTATTTGCTGCTGCCTGAGAAAATATGCTGTTGCAGAGTATTTATATGTTGATGATAACCATCAAAATCACAGAGTATAAGAAATAATTAAATTTGTAATTACTGCACTAAAATGTAGTAAAATGCCCCATTCCTCTCTAAGAACTTCCTCCCTTCCCTGTACCTGGCTTACCATCCTGCAAAGGAAATTAGCTCACCATCCTGCACAGGAAATTAGCAGCTGAAAGGGTTAGATTATATTAATGTCCCAGTGAAGAAAACCCTAAAGCAGTTGGTCACATTAATGCAGATACCTGGGCTTGAGCATGGGCTCTTGCCTACTGCAAATACAATCTTCTTATGCTTACTTGACACCTGCAAAATGAAGATCTAGCTGACATGCTTAGCTTCACTAAGTGGATTTCTTTAAATAATGTCAACTCTTTCCCTCCTCCCTTTCATTATGTCCCTCCCAAAGTCATTCTCTATAGAGACAGATTATTACTTTGTGGGTAGGAACCAGCCAAAAAGCTTTTTGAAGATGTCTTTGTCAAATTTAGCTGAGTTTTGCTTTTGTACAGAGAGGTTTGGGCTAGAAACTACCAGAGAGGACACACATTTGTGTGTTCCTCTCTCCTGAGCCAGTGCTGAGGGGCTGACAGGGAGAGCACTGAGCTGTGCCTCAGGCAGGGGGGCTGTTCCCCCCTGGATCATTCCTGCTCCTTTGAGGTGCATGGCTCAGTTACTGTGCCAAAAACCAGTCCTCAGTGATGGAATAAAATGCTCACATGTCATGAAATGCATTATTAAATTTTACTTGGCAGCTTTAAGCCTGATGCTGGTGTTGCTGCACTCTCCTTCTTCACCCCTTTGCTTTAATTGCTCCACAGTCAGCTGGTCTGGAGCAACACTTGGATCATCAGGGACCACAATCACTGCTGCTGCACCAAAATCAATTAAATTTGGCTGGTTTGCCACACTGGAGGCTTGGGTGACCCCCTCCATTTGTCCTAAACCAGGTTTCTGGGTTTCTATATCCATCCCAAATCAACATTTGCCGTCTGACGTGCACTCAGCGCCTGCAAACTGAGCTCCTGAAGAGGTACATTGGTCTGACAAACATAATATTTACTGTCTGCTGAGACAGAGGCTCACTAGAACAGACCATCCACTTAAGCAGAGAAAATATAAGAGATTGTGTTCAATGTACTGTATACGGGAGTCCCTTTTTCAGCATATATCCTATTAAATTAACCAGAAATGAGTGTTCATCAGTCTCTAAGGGAAAGAGCCTGGAGCCTTTTCTTTTCTCTTCACATCAGACATTCATCAGCCCTCTGATCTTACTGCTCCTGACTATGCTGGCTTACACAAAAGGTCAGGAAACAGCTCTGCAAATACAAGTTGGATTTCCAAGGGCTAAATCCCTTAGTCCATAGGTGGGAATTTTTCAATAACATAATGGTCAAATTCAGCAAGTCAGTTGTGTTCTTTATGTACAGTCAGAGTTTTGAGGTTGTATGGAGATTTCAAATTCCCCATTGCTTCTCTCCAGAACCAGGATGAATTCAGAGTTGGGGTAAAGTTACATTATTTTTGCATGCTCAAAACCTTCAGGTCTTTCTACTTACTCCAGGCATCCTCTTCAAGAAAATTCATCCTGGTAACTGTCAGATATTCTTCCAGTTTTTGGCAAACAGCTAAGTATTTACTTTAGAGAAAATGGCTGGCCTCAGCTATTCTTTTGAATGCTTCTTGTTACTTCTGGTGGAGCACAAATATCTCCTCTGCTTTGGTAAGGAGGTTAGAGATACCTCTAAAATCATTTTCTCTCACTCAGTTTGCTTTTGGACATGGAGATAAAGTACAGGTTTGTTTTTGTTTGAGTGTCTCATTCTAGTGCTTCTTGTTATATAATACTCTACATAACTACTGGGAACAAAACAGATGGTTTTTGACATAAAATCCTGCTCTGAGACAGATGAATCAGGTGAATCTCACACAATTCCTTGCTGAATTGGGTGGCAGAGTTCCTCTGCAGAAGGCAGCCCAACTCTCCTACTTTTCTTCTCTGATTTTATTTCTAAAATACACTAAAAGCAAGCTCCTGAACTCAGGCTCTGGAGAGAAGTTTAAAGCCTCACTTGCAATCTGCACATCCCCACTTGGGGAGGGAGAGCCATCATGCAGGCTCCCTGACAGATGACATCTCCTGCAGTTATGACTCCATAAAGGAGCCCTTCTTGTGCTTTGTGAAGCTTTTCCAAGTGATAAATGGTGTTTTCCTGTCTCTCTATATCCATCAAAACCTCTTAATGAATTTGATTGCGCTCTGAAAGTGCACCCTTGCCATAGAAATGAATTAATATCGAGGGGGAAAGTCAGTTTTCTGCTAATTCACATCATTTTTTTCATTTGTCACATTATCTCCTCAGCTTTAAAATCCCCAATGCTCTGAGTATAAGCTACTGATTAATGACACAAACTTTCACCACTTATCTCTGCACTTGTACAGAGCATGAAAAATGCAGGGAGAAATCAGCCCTTCTCTGCCCTGCCCTTGAGTCTCTGCAGTGACCTGCTCCAGCAGATGCTTTTGGGGAGGTGTCACAAGTAAGTTCACAAGTCTGAGAGATTTCAGGTGAGAATTGTCAGGAAGCTGAAGGAGGAGCTTCCACTGCTTTGTCAGCTCCTTCCTTCTGAGACAGAACAGTCCTGCCCAGTTTCCCTTATCAAACCCAGTCCTGGTGGTGCAGCACAGGGAAGGTTGACTCTTGAGCTGAGGGTTTGCTGTAAAGACCTTGAAATGCTGGAAGCTCTTGCTGGAGGAGCAAATCCTCTGGCAAATGCATATTTGCATGAGCTTTTGGAGGGGCTTT
Source organism: Notiomystis cincta (assembly GCA_013398075.1). Classification (NCBI taxonomy): domain Eukaryota; kingdom Metazoa; phylum Chordata; class Aves; order Passeriformes; family Notiomystidae; genus Notiomystis; species Notiomystis cincta. Next base: position 20,447 of record VZRX01023794.1, read on the forward strand.
TTTTTCTCCTCACTAATTTCTCCTGTGCAGGAATCTGACCGAATGTTTGCAGAAATCAAATCCAAGGTAGTGCAAGCACTGAAATGAACACTTCTTCCGAGGGAAGGGAGCAGAGTTTCCCATTCAGGAGCAATGTGTAAATGATCCATAACAGCCCAGGTTTCTACCTCTTTCCTCCATAATGTAGTCAGAATAGCATCCAGATTCTGAGTCACTGCAGGCCACCTTATTGTAGGGCCATAGTGCTTTTATGGAAAAGCTAAAAGCAGAGACACTTGGTCCCCTTAGCAGATGCCTCCTTACTAAACAGCCCTGTCTTGCTTAACTGCTCTAAATTATACTTCTGTTCTGTCACACTGACTAATGGGCACTATGGCTGCTATTTTCTTTTTTAAACTAGAGCCAAACTGAAGTCTCCATGGATGAATAAATGAATTAATTTACTTTATTGCAGTACTCAGTCCTCAATAAAATGTCAGAGGTAAAGTAGGGTTATATTTTTTTATGTTCTTGGATAGGAATATTCTGAGCACATGCTGTACACACGCTTCCTGGGGAAATTAATTATTGTTATTTTATTATTAGAACCGTTGAACACTTGTATGGAGTTTTACATCTTCAAAGCACTTTGCAAACATTTAGCTAATTAATTAAAGTGCATTTCATGCAAATCCATTTCCATCTGGATTTACAATCAGGCCTCCTTTATGGGGGAATTGTGTCACACATAAACCGAACTGAACCGCGGCGGCGGCTGTAGCCGTGAGCGGGAGCGGTGGGAGGTGTGCGGCAATGATGCCTCTGCAGCTGTCACCCTCGGCTGGGCTCTGGCAGCTGCAGGGCCCCTCACTGCTCCAGACAGCCCCAAATGCCCAGAGACCCGCAGCTCACAGCACCACACACACCCACAGCAAGATTTGGAGACAGCCCAGTGGCCTTCTTTCAGAGGAGAGTTTCGGAAGTGTTGACGGCCGCCTGTTGTTAGCAGCGTTCCTCGTCCTGTTTTCGTCGTGGGGTTGACAGGAGTTATTTGAGCCTTGCCCCAAGGCAGAGTGATGGCAGTGACATCCTCTAAACGTCTCTGTCCTGCAGATGAAGATCACATTCCTCGCAGAGACTTTTTTACCCCTGTTGGAGTTCAATGAGGCTTGAAAGACAGTGAGTGCGAGTGACTAAATGGGAACATTGCTTTCGACAATGTGGCACGGGGGAACCTGTGGCTTGTTGGTCAGCCTCCTCCAGCGCCCTGTGACAGGGCTGGCCCTGCCTGCCAGCCCAGCTGCCTCCCACACCGAGCTCTTAGGGGCAGAGATGTGCTCAGACACTTGGATGAGGAGGAAAGACAGCCCTCGATGCACTCACAGATGCCTTTGCTGCCTCACAAAGCACCAATCCTGGTACCTCCAGAAGATATTTTGACTTTGAAATTATCTACAGCATTTACCCAACGAAGAGCACAATCCCCAGAGGTACCAGACACAGTTCAGTAGAGGTAAATAGGGTCCTAAAATTGAGGAGCTCCTGCTGTCTCAAATAGATGAGGCCAGAGCCACCAGCCAACAGCCTCAGCTAAGGGCATCTTACTGGCAGCCAGCTGCCCAAAGCTAGACATACAGAATCTATATATGCATGTTATACATACACACACAGTGTTACATGTGGAAAATAAGAGATGTGATCAACCATCCCATTAAGAGTGGTGAAAAACTTCCGTGAGAATGAAAAGATCAAAGGGGAAAACCACAGCTGTCAGAACTCAGAAACTTTAAAATATACTAGGACCAAAAGGAAGATTTACAATATAGACGGCCACCATGCGGTTCTGGGGAAAATATTAAAAAATTGTCACGGTTTGAGAGACAGGTGTCTGCCAAGAAAGGCAGGAGCCTCCCTTGGGATGCAAAATGTAAACTCCTTCCCTCTGAATCATTAGTATTTTGAAATTAAGGGACTCTCAGGCAAAGATAGGGGAATAGGAGTAACAGTTCTTTACTAGTATGTGTATAAGGCAAAATAAAACAACAACTATAACAGTAACAACAAAACAGACCCAGACCCCACTGCCACCTCCTCTCCCTGCAGGCGCTGCCCCCTCGCTGCAGTTCCGCTCACGGCCGCCAGGGGCGCTGTGGCTCCGCTGGGCGGGGCAGGGGCGCTGATTCCCCCGCGGCTGCAGGGGGCGCTGTGGGGCAGCTCGGGAGCACACGGCAATGGCGGCTCACCCGCAGCAATCCTGAGGTGATGGACGAGATGGGCTGGAAGCTCTGTGGCTGTCTGGAACCCTGGGATGCCTCAGCAGGTGGGGTGGGGGTACGAGGGGGTTGCAGTGGGAACTCGGAGAGGTGCTGAAGAAGCAGCGGGGCCGGAGCAGTGACCCAGCTCCGGTCAGGGCCAGGAGAAGCAGGTTCAGGATCTCAGGGCCCCAAGGTGAAAAAAGTCCCTCTCTTAGCGAGGCATTAACAGGGCACCAATTCAGTGGCTGCTCTCAGAGCAGAGACTCACCCCCGGCTGGGCTGGGGTGGTAACAGCGAGTTCCCTTTCCCTGGCGGCATCTCCAACCATCCTCCTCCGAAACCGAGGGAGAGCGGGGCCTGCGCAGCCGCCTCTGTCCTGTCCTTCTCCAGCCCAGCTCTCACGGTGTCTCGGCCCCTTCNCCAACCCATAACCCTGGATCCGAAGGAGCCGAGCAGCAGCGTCAGAGGGGGGAGAGAACAGAGAGGGAGGGACCCAACCCTGGGGATAAAAATGGAACCCCCCTGGCTCCTGGGGGGCTCTGGCCCTGCCCTTTGGGGGCTGAGCCCGGCATCGTTCCCTTTGCTCCACAGCCCCACAGCACCAGCTTTGGGGCCTGCAGGGTTCATTAGAAAGGGTTCTTTTTAATAAAGCCCTTGAATTTTTTTTATTGGCTTTGCCATTTTTGACATTAAGTATCAGTCATTACCATTCCTTAGAAATGGTATGGGAAAAAATTCCCTAACAAAAGGAGACAACCCTGAACAAAAATAAATGTCAAAATACTAAAAAAATTCAATCTGAACACATTTAAATGGGAAGAATGCTTAAGCAGCAAAATAATTTAGTGTCATGGTTGTCCCATCTTCCATGTTCTTTAAAACAAAACTTGGTGCTCTATCAGAAGTTTCACATAGGCTGAACAGTTTGTATGCCCAGTTCAGCTTAACTGGATGCAGCTTAAAGAAATCTGAAATGAGAAGTTTGATGAGAATATTAAATCTTTTATCCTTGAACTCTGTAAATAGCAGAGTGAAGGACACCTTCACCTACAAACTGATGTAAAAGCTGCCTTAGAAAGAGTTCTGCACTGGTGAGAGGATTCTCAGCCGAAAGCACAACAGAGCTGTTGCCCCAAATCAGCATCCTCTGGGGCTTTTCCAGGCTCCTGCTGCATCTAGGGACTGTGGAGTTAAAATTGCAGAGGCAAGAAATTCCAGGGAAAGAGCAGAACTGGGAAAGGATATCCTGGAGCAGTCAAGGAAGAGAAGAAACGGAATGTAGCTTGTAAAGATGGCCCAGAAGAAGAGGAAAATACTTTACCAAACATTTTAATTTCTTCTTTGTGTTCTGTATGAAACTGAGATTTTGGCACTTTGGCCAGTGTTTTCCAGCTGAAAATTAAAATAATCTCCTTTAGGACTCCAACTATTTTTTATAATATGCCCAGATTTTAAGGAAGACAAGTATGTCTTTAACATTTTTTCCTTCAGTGAAAATGAATGTCCTCTTAAAAACAGGCTTTAATGAAAAACCTTGATTGCTGTAACAATCTGTGCAGTCACAGTAACAAAAGAAGCATGCTGAATTGTGTCTATAACACTTTAAAGCTGTTCCTATTCCCTGCTTGTGTCACTGCTACTGGGCTATGTGCTCACACACAGTACAGCTGTGGCTCAAGTGAAAATCCTCATCTTTCACTTAAGTGTGAGCAGAAACCATTTTTGACCCCTGGTGCAGTCAAGAGAGCTGTGTTTTCCTTTACAACCTGTTAAAGATGTATAAGATCTAAGAGGAGAGAAGTGGGGCAAACGAGATCTCAAAACAAGCAGAAGCTCATGGCTGTGTTTGCTTTTTGAATTCTAACATAGAAATTGCAACATTAAATTCTAATGCACATTTTTCTCGAAGGGAAGAAGGATCAGGTGAAAGTTAGCTCTGAATAGGCATTTTCTGCATCATGGCTGCACTCCAAAGGGAAGCCTCCCCCTCCTTCTAATGGTGCCCTTTGGCTCTTTATGTTATATCTATCTTGGTTTTCCACTTTGATGATCATTTCTAAATTGTTGCTTATTATTCTAATATTGGTTCTTTGCAGAACGCTTCAAGCAAAATGTTTTAAAATACAATGCATAAATACTGTTGTAACTACTACTGATAATCTCTACCATGCCTGCAAGAGCTTTCCCAGGCTGGGAAAGGAGGAAATCCCAAAGCTCCTGCAGAAGGGTGAATTCAGAGTTTCTCTTATTTGAATATTTTTGAGTGCAGACAAGACCAAAATTTTATTTTTTCATAGGACAAAACAGAACTCGTCATACTGAGACATGAACTGTCTCCAAGGACCACACAGAGCCATGGCTTTTCCTCCTGGAGAACCACAACTGTTCCAAGATAGGTGTCAACCCTGGAAATTAGAACACCCTGTAGAGATCTCCAGTTTGGCTGAGGTCTCTGCCAACACACTGAGAGCTGTTTATCTTCTCCCCATTCCCTCTTCAGCCCCAGTGACAAGTGAGCACCTGCTCCTGGTGGGTGAACATCTCAGTGGCATCAAACTGCCATTTTTTGGGCACTGACCATTGCCCTCAGGATCTCTGATGTGTACAAATCATGGCCCAGACTAAGATTTGTTTCCCCCAAGGAGGGAAGGGCTCCCCCTCCTACCAGAACAGCCAGCAGGATTAGTCATGAAAGAAATTCCTCAGCAATATAATTCATACTTGGCTGCTGGGTGCTGGGGTTTCAAAGTCTGGCCCCCAGTGACTCCCTTTCTGAAGCACAGGAGGCAAAGCCATGCACAGACTCTTTCTTGGCAAACACTGGCTTTAGCAAGAGGAATCAAAAGGGAAGTTATTTAAGAAATTATTTTCTTTTCCCTTTATGCCTTGCTGCTTTCTTGCCTTCCAGAGACTCAATTTCTGTAGCTGAGCTTCAATTTTCAGCTCTGTGTCACCTCTCTGAACTAAAGATTGAATTTAGTGCAATCAAATCACTGAAGAGATTGACCCATCAAATTCAGATCTTGCTCTACTTTCATGCTTCATACTGCTCACGTGTTTTGGGGAAGCTTGATAATCAAAATGCCTGATGAATTTTCAGATTGTCAGAGTATGGTCCAAGAGGCTTCTTGCTCCTTCCCCTCCTTTTCCTGCTTCTCAAGTCAGTGTCCAGCTAAGGAATTTTTTATGCATGTTGTTCCATGATCAAATGATCCTAATGAAGAGGCCTTTTTTCCCAAAAAACATCATATCTTCCCAATCAGTTGGGGAGGATCAGCTTTGGAGGCTTGAGGGTGCAGCAGGTTTGGAGGGACAGATCTAAGCAGGGCATCAACATGATCTTCTGGTTTGTCCCCATCCCCTTGGCCTTTGCTTTGTTCTCAAATGCTGAACTGAGCAGCACATGTACCTTGCTCACATTTGTCCCCTCTCTAACTGCTGGGAGAGGCAGCAAATGAAGATTCCAGTGGCCCACACTCTGCTTTTATGTAATGAACAGACATCACGTGGAACAGTTTTCAGAGGCTGATGCCATGGCTGGCTGGGATCAGCTGTACAGATGTACCTCTCCAGGCATCCTTTGTAAAAGGGACTTTGTAAATCATTCAGTCATCACCATCTTGAGGATGCTCACACCCCCTGACCACAGGGCAGGAGCAGAGCAGCTAAGGGGATGCAGAATGTCTTGACTCAGGAGGTTATTTTCATTTCTTTAGGCTGCCAATATCCTGTAACATTTCAACAGCCAAAGAACTATTTGTTCTTGGGCACCATTTTCTGAACAGGGAATCTGTCAAGTACATTTGCATGGTTTAATTTCAGAGACTCTGTTTGTTTAAGCCCTGATCCCCTCCAGGTTTTGAAAAGTCAGTTTTTCCCTGTGTTTGGTAAAGGCTGATTTTTCCATCCCTCAAAAAATCCTGTGAAGCTTAAAATGAGCCTTCCTTTTCAATCCAAAACAAACAAAAAAAGTTTGTGTCCTTCCACACTCAGCTGCCTCCCATGTTCTGGGAAGCAGGTCTGTTGGTTTGCTCACACTCCTGGTCTGGCTGCCTCTCCTCCTCTAGGAGTGCAGGCACAGGATCTTCAGGGCTGGCATGAACAGGCTTCCTGGCAGGACTTCTTGGTGAGAGATGAGGGGAAAAAGCCTACATGAATTTATGAAACCTCTTTCCTGCCATTTTGTGTCTGGTGTTTGGATTATCCCAGGTTTAATGGTCTGGATTGCAGCTGAATATGAGCTGGCAGTGTGCCCAGGTGGCCAAAAAGGCTGACAGAATCCTGGCTTGTGTCAGCAATGGTGTGACCAGCAGGGCAAGAGTAGTGATTGTCCCTCTGTACTTGGCACTGGTGAGGCTGCACCTCCAATCCCGGGGTCGGTCCTGGGGCCCTCACTACAAGAAGGACGTTGAGGGCCTGGAGTGTCTCCAGAGAAAATGGAGCTGCTGAAGGAACTGGAGCACAGGTCTGATGAGGAGCAGCTGAGGGAGCTGGGGTGGGTCAGCCTGGAGAAAAGGATGCTCTGGAGTGACCTTACTGCTCTCCACAACTCCCAGAATGGAGGGTCAGGCTCTCCTCCCAAGTAACAAGGGACAGGACAAGAAGAAACAGGTTCCTGTTGTGCCAGGAGAGGTTTAGATCGGATATGAGGAAAAATTTCTTCACTGAAGGTTGTCAAGCAGTGGAACAGGCTGCCCAGGGAAGTGGTGGAGTCACCAGCCCTGCAGGGGTTGAGGTGTAGATGTGGCACTTGAGGACATGGGTTAGTGGTGGGCTTGGCAGTGCTGGGATGTTGATAATAGCTCTGTCTAATGTTGATTCTCTAGTGTCTCATAAAGAACTTGTGTTTAGTCCTAGTATCAGCCTGAACATACAGATGCTTTTCTTCCTGATGGCCTATTTCCTTCTGGGAATTTAGTATCTTTCAGAGTGTTCAGGTGTCTCATTCAAATCAGCCAGTGGACATTATGATTTTTGCAGAGGCAGAGGCAGACAGTTGCATACACAGCGTGGATCACATAAACCTCATTTTCCCAGGTACACTGTCAGCACAATAATCCATCAGTCACTGCCTTTTTCCACCACAGCTGTGGTGAGGAAAGGCTCTGCTTAAACTACCTCACTTCTGTCCATCCACATCTAGATCTACCAACCCATTGTATCTTAAAGAGTGAGAACCCCTGGCTCCCTTTTTCTTTTGTCTGTGTTTCTAATTCATTCTTGAAACAGCAGCAAATCCCACCCTCCTCAGCCCCTCGCATCCCAGAGGAGCAGAATGCTGTTAATTAATTCTAATGAACATCAGACAGCCACTCTCTCTCTACATTGGGACAGGGGTTACTTTTATCTTCATCATTTGCCTTCCTTGATCTGATTTTCCCCCAGCTAAATTAAATCTCTGTCTTCTGTTTCAATTGATTTTTCTTTTCCTGCTTTCTTTTCAACTGAAGTAAGTTTACATAAATGTAAAAGTAACAAGACAAGGTCTCAGAACAGACACATCAGCTACTTAATATGGCACAGGCTGTTGTAAAGCAATAGTAGTGTAGTTTAATTTGTACTTTCATAACTCATTCAGTTTCCCCTCCCCTCTTCCCCCTTAGCCCCAAAAGCTAAATTATATTTAAATGTCATGGGGTGGTGGGAGATTGGCTGAAGCCTCCTGACCCATTGGACCATTCATTTGATGTAAGAGCCATGAAAGACTCAGACTTATGTCACAGAAGCAATATTTCTTGTTTTAGCTATTTATGGATTCACACATTATTTTCATTTCTCAACAGTAAATAAAATAAGTAACAGGCACTGAAATGCTGGCAGTATCACAGGGACCTTTATAGGATGCAGAACAAGGAAATAATTAAAAACAGAGAGACAGTAAATAATTCTGGGGACCTGGTTTGTGACACTTGCATGGGTAATTGCTGCACTCTGTGTTTTAAAGTCATCATTATATCTGTGTGGGGTCAGAGATGTTGGTGTCCTCCAGAGAGAAGGCGGCTCTTTCTGTAACATGAGACCTCCCTTGCATGGGAATCTGGCATGGGCAACAACCTGGGGATAAGACAGGAAATAGTTGGAGAACTAATGGGCACTTTTGGTTATGAAAGCTATTTCTTGGAAATAATAAATCTAATAAACTTGGAAAGACTTGGCCTCGTGTAGGCAAATGTGATGGCTGCCAACGGAAAACAGGCTTAATTATTTGAAGAAAAAAATCAAACCCCACAAAATTTCAGAGGTTATGGTAATGAGAGGCAATATTTATATCTATTTGGACAAAAACATAATGCAACAAGCCTTCTGGATTGTGGGCAAAATTTAAAAGTATTTACACTGTCTGTTGGGTATTACTTGGAGATGGCCAAGGAAAATCCTGACTTGGGAGACTCCTTGGAGGACACAGCAGCTCCAAGGATTTGGCCCTGTTTGCCTGGGAAGCTGTGATGGAGGGTGACAACTTGCACTCATTTTCCTGGGATGATCTGACTGCTCCTGGCTTTCTGACTGTCCTTGTCCTCCCAGTTTTACTTGGATGAGAAGGTTCCCATCAAGAAGCAAGTTTAAGCACGTGCTTAGCTTTCACCACATTCAGCCTAACTCCATGGTCTTAAATCACTGCAGCTTCTGGCATTGACTTGTGGGACTTAGGCCTAAAGCCAGGACAGATGTGTGCACACAAACAAATATGTATATAAAAACCACATAACATTTGCTGTGATGGCAGCAGCAGGATGTCTGTGTGCTGCTGCTGCCTTGGTAACGGCGTCTGTGTGTGTCTGCCCAAGTACCCTGAGCTGCCACGGGATGGGGTGTGGGATGTATTTACAGGGAATGAGTTTTTAAAAGGCACAGGAGTAAGAAAACCTATCAAGACATCTGTCTGCTAAATTGTGATCCTTTTTATGCATCTCCTTATAGCCCCTACATGCAGTTCTGCTCTTTGTTATAACTAAGGAAGACTGGAGAGTGCCCAGAGTATCCTTTTTTCTTTTTTGCTGTGCTTACCCTCAAAGGCTCACATATACTAGACAAAGGATGGGCAAAATTTAGGGGGAAAATAACAGCATTACAACACAATGAAATGTAGACATCAGTGAAAACTGTTTTATTTGGTGAATACCTTTTTCCCCAAAGAATGAGCCCAACAGAGCACCATCAATAACACACCAGGGAGGAGGAAAGCAGTGTGAAGTGAAACACATCTGTCTTGGTAAAAATCATGGTCTAATCCATTCTCCACAGCAACCACTAACAATTAGAGAGATTTCTGAATCCCCAATTTTCTAATACATAGTTAACAACACAAAGCATTGATACCTAACTGTTGCAGTAAGATTAACATTTTTGTTGGGTGCCTGCAGAACAGAAATAAGTCAGCCTGCTCAAATTCATAGCCAGGATTCTAGGGAGTCATTACCACACTGGACCTTTACTGAAAGCTGTCTTGAAACCTTAGATTTATGTGCAACCATAAGTTACCTTGAAATTATATTGTAACTGCAGATTTCAGGATAAAAATCCCAAATCCTAGGCAATAAACATCAATGCATTGTAAAGAAGGAATGTAGGACCACTCTTACTGTGTGAGGGTCATGAGGACACTGCTCATATCAGAGGAAATCAAAGCTATTACTTCCATCTTATGCAATCATGCCCATGAACTCAGAGATCCTTGAAATTGCCTTCCTGTGTTTTTCTTGCATTGATTTAACAAATCATTCTCACTGATTTTATTACACTGGAAGTGTAAATCCTGGCCTGACTGCCATTGCACCCCAGTCAGTAGGAAATTTTACTGATCAATGGTGAAATTAATGCTAGAAAGGACACAATAAACCACAAAGGAAGAGTGAGAGAAAGAGAAAATATCAGGGAAGGGAAAAAACCAACAAAAACCCCAAGAGATAGGTCTGCATTAGGCTGTGTTTGATTGCAAATACCTCAGTGATGGCAGAGCTCTGCACATTGTTCTTCAAGTACTCATGCAATCAAAATGTGGGAACTCTCCCTTTGGAATGGGGTTGAACTGCTCTGCTGGGTGTCTTCAGCTGCATATGAAATGGATTTTTTCCATATTTCAGAAAGTTTGATTACTTGTGCCTGCCTTCACATCCGTGCTCGTACCGGTGTTTTACAGGCGGACTCGTTTGCTGCTGAACTTGGTCAGGAAGTGCTGCAGACTCACTCCCCATGAGCTGGTGAATCCCCAGTCCCCTCAGTACCATTTCTTTACCATTCCAGTTCTTGTCAAACATCAGATTTCTGTACAGAACCATGTGTGGTACCAGCTCCTGGACACCTTTTCTTGCCTCTTATACCAGTAACACAGCAGGGCTGGGTTTCACCAAAGCCTGGTAATGAGGGGCTCTGTAATGGATTCATTGAGCCTCACAAAGCCTCATCTATAATAAAATTGTATATTTACAAGGAATCTGATTTTAAAAGCAATGTACAAATACATGAGCATGAAGAAATTCTCTTAAGAATGGCTGATTTCTGCAAACTTCTTCAGCTCTTAAAGAACAATTCTATAGAAATCCAGAGGAGAAAAATGAACGTCTCTGAAGAAGTTTGGGGTGAGAAGGTTAATAGAAAAATCATATCTCTGGTGTGGAATTTATTTTTGCAGTGCACCTCGGTATAGCATTCTGTAGGCAGCTAAAACGGAAAAAAAATCTATCAGAAAGTAACATTTTCTAATCTAGTTGGCTGTAGTTCAGCCCTGCAAAGGAATAAAGACTCTCTCATCCCAGGAATCTAGCAAGTGTGAAAAGCAGATAGGAAATAATTTGTCAATAGATTTGCAGATACCAAATGGATGCGAGAGGTTAGAGCAGGCACAAACCCCTGCACAGAGCTACAACTTGTCTAACATTTTCTTCAGCAGCTCAGGGAAAGCAAATAGTTTTCCATGAACCTTTGCAGTGGAGGGCAATAAAGCAGCAGTCCCTCAGCAGCTGCTGCCTTTAATTGCTTTTCAGGTGTTCTCAACACTGGCACCTCTCCCCTGTTGCATGGACCAAAAGCCAAAGGACGATTTCATGTAAGAGACCAAAAAAAAAAATCCCCCTGGTTTAGAAGAAACAAGAAGGTTTCTTGTTGAAAACAGGGTGTACTTTTCCAAAGTTTGCATTTGTAAGGCAAATGTGGGCATCATGATGACCAAAATAAGTCAGTGTGGGCACTTAATTCCTGTGGCCCCTTGCAAATTCACGCCAGGAACACTGATCCAGCAACAAAGGGAATGCTGGGACCTGCTCCAAGCAAAGCTCTGATTTAAGCTACTATAGACCAAAGCACAGCAAACACTCCAGTGATTTCATCTGCTGTGAAAAGAAAGCCCTAAACATCTCTAAATGCAACAGGAATTAACTTTCCCTGGCAGAAAGGTTTTGTGGGTTTATTTATAGCCTATTAGTGCTCATGGAAGGCAAGGAACAATAATCTAAACCAGAGTCAGCAGTTCTGCTGCTAGGTAGAAAATACGCCATTTTAACAACTCACTTTGCTCCTGGTCCAAAACCCCTTTGCCTTTCCCTGCTCTGTGCCTGCCCACCCTCACACACTTCACACCATTTCCATCTGGGCTAAGGGGTCCAGGCTCCAGGAATTTGCATCACTGCTGAGCAATTTTAACCAAAACACAGAGAGGACAGGACTGCTGAGAAGGCCCAGAAGGTGATTGTTCTCTCCCAGAAATACTCTGGTAGAAGAAACATTTTTTTTCTTTCCCTTTCGGATCCAACTTTGTCTTGCAAAACCCTCAACATTTTAGGTGAAAAGTGTTCTGTTTCCATGAAAAGGCCTAGTCTATGAAAAAAAAGCCTGTTGAGAGAGAAGAGACAGGCTCTAAGAGATACTCTCTGGGTAGTGACACAGTATTATCAGAACCCCAATCCCAGCCCCTACCTAAAGACCTCCCTTCCTCAATGCAGCAGCCTCCAGCTTGTTCCTTGGTTTGTTTGCCTGTCAGAGAGAGCAGAGGGGTGTAGGGAAGCCATAAACAGAGTTGCAACAGGCAGCACCAGCCTTCTTTAGCATGGGCTGAAAGAAGAATGCAGTTTGTTCTTGGTTACTGCTTGAATAGCTGAATTACAGGGGCAACAGAAACCCCAGGGCTGGGTTAAATGATGCCCAGGTGCTGTGGAGGAGATCCCTTCTCTCTCCTCACCTCCAGAAGAGAAAGGACACCAATTTTCAGCAGTTCTGTACATGAGCATTGGCAGTGAGGACTCCAGGGAGAAAGAAGTTAATTTCTGCAGTCAAGGCTCTGGAAGTGATGCCACTGTGCATTTAGATATTTTCCCTCCTGCAGCAGAGGATGGATGCAGTTTGCAAACCATGCTAGGCCTGGTCATGAACTCCTGTCAGTGCAGCAAGGAATTTTCCTGGGGATGGCAGTGAAGATGATTCCAGGCTGGACTGAAACCTGCTGGAGAGCTTGGAGGAGAGAGGAGCAACAGGGAAGGGCTGTCCCAGACCTGCATTCCAGCTGGTTGGTTAGTGCTGCAGCAGGAAAAGTCAAGAAGATGTTCTGTGTTCTGGAATAAAGCTGAATGCCTGGAGTCTGTGTGCTTTTGGCTTAGAAAGGGGACAGCAGCTGTAGAAAGCAGATTGTGGAGGGCTCCCTGTTGGTGTTTGAAGAAGCTGCTGGATGAGAAAAGTGTCAAGGGCTGCAGGACATGCAAGGAGAGGAGGCCACTGGTGGAAGGTGGGCTTCAGGATCTCATCCAGGAGTGTGGCAGAAAAAGGATTGACAGAAATGGACTGACTTACAAAGCCACTTCATTTTAAACAAGAGCAGTCAAAATGGAGTGATTCTTTCCTTAGACCCCACTTGAGCACACTGTAAGTGGAAAATTTCCTCCAAGACATAAGAAATGTTTTAAATTCCTGCCAAGCAAACCTGCTTGGAGCATGTAAAGCTCCAGGCTCCTAAGACAACGGCTGACACAAATTACCTGCTGTACATCAAAAAAAAAGCTGCTATAGTCATCCTGTGCTGCCAACAGCTTTGCAGAACCATATTCCCAGGAAAGAGTGGAGCAAATATGTACTGTGCATGTGTAGGACCAGCACTGCTTGTGGATTCATGGGACAGGACAGACATGAGGAGTTTCATGTGTTGGGAGGAGGAAGGAGGCCTTCAGGAGAGCAGACTTGATTATTAAAGAAGGGATCACAGGCCCTGAGGTACAAACCACTATCGACTTCAACCTCTATAAAATCCTTTCCACGCATACCTGGGCTCCAGTGCAGTCCCCAGTAAGCAATGTCTCTCTCCATGAATTACAGCAGAGGCAGGAGGACACATCACATCCCACTTAGGCTGAGGTACAGCCCAGAGGCTCAGCTGTGTGCCAGAAGATGTTTATACCACATGCCAAGGCCTCCAAAATCTTCTTGTTAACCTCAAACTAACCTCTTCCCTCTCTCACTAGTGGGAATAACACTGGGTAGTTTCTCTTCTGCACACATGATCTTTTCTTTGCTAGAAACCTTTTTTGAATTGTTTGGAGCTTGGGTTTGAATTGTTCTGGAGCTCTAAGCTGTCTGGCAGGTTTAATCATTGGCTATCCCACATGTGAGAGGATAATTCTGTAAAGGGCACCTGGGACCCAAATCCTGGTGCTCAGTGTGTTGTCTGTGTGGCCCACAGAAGAAAATGGTTTGGCTGCTCCCATTTAAGCAGCAGTGAGCAGCAGAGCATAAGGAAAGGAAATGCAAGGTCTTAAATGAATCCAATTACTCATGCCATTAATTTAGATTTATTTGAGTAGTTAGAGCATGCTAAATAAACAAAAATTGATTGGTTAGATCATGTTCATTTGAAATTCGACCAAGAGTGAATAGATATTTATTTTACAGTCTAATGGTAAAGGTTTGTGTTTCTGTGGTATTTAAAAGGAGGTCACTTGATTTTTTTCATCTTGGATTTGCAATTATTCCCAGGACCATTTTCATCTGTAAGCCTTTTTTCCTAGGTAAGTGCTGTGCTGATGACAGGTGTAGGTGATGCTTTTTTGCATGTTTCAATCAAGCTAGACACACTTACAAAAGAGTGTGTGTGGAATAAACCCTAAGGTTTGCCTCTAGCTCATGTGAAAATCAGCTACTGTCCACAGGAGCCAGCTCTGACTTTTACTCTTGAGGGAAAACAGCAAAATATTGCTTGAAACCTGAATCAGTTACAGAACTATAGCACAGGGAGAATAGAGTCTGCATGGGCTTTGAAATGAAATCAAGCCAAGAAAGTGCTGGTGTAGCAGACATGCATGCTGAGGCAGCTGAAGAATAATATTTCATATTGACTACATCCCATGCATTAGGAGGTGGGGGAAAAAATGGATGGTTTTATTTAGAAACAAGGAATATTTCCCTGGCTCCCATTTCCTCTTGATAAAGTCACTGTTGTCCCTGTAACTCAAACATATCTGGAGGTGGGGACCTTTCTTTCTCTCCACCACACAGAAAAAATAGATGCAACTTTACCCAAAATTTGCCTGTGAAATGTTCCACCACAAACTTTTCCCTATGTAAAACACAGCAGGTATTATTTCCCCCCTAAATTATTCTAGATACTCAATCTCTGACAAGAAAAGAGTGAGAAATCATTTCTTCTGTGACTTAAAAATCTTAATCTGGACCCAGGTAAAATGATTATAAAGTAATGTGCTTCTTAACCACATTACTATCGGCCAACATTTCCTGTCCATTAATAAGTTTCTGAGATTGCCTCATGGGTAAAAATGGAATTTAAAAAATAATTCATTATTTCCTTCAGTGGAAACAGAGTTAGGAAGCAGGTATATGTAAAAATAGAATATTTACTTATGACTGGGGGAGGAGTCTACATAATCTTCTCTCCAGAGGGTACATCTTGATTTTCATCAGACACTGGTGAAATTTTGTGGGTATTTGTTCTCTCCATGAATACTGTATTCAGTTCCAGTAAGTCTGGTTTTTGCACACTATTTTTAAGATGGAAAGACCTTGATGATATTGAGATAAAGCCCAGTTCTCCCAGCTGTGGAATATGTGTAGACAGAGCAGAATATTAAAATAAGCTCTATATTATGAATTGCAATGGCATTCTACCCATGGCTTATAGAAAAAACAAAGGGTTAGGTGGCAAAACTGGGCTGTTCCTTTGCAGATTTTATTTGCTTATTTCATTTGATGGTCATAACTGTTTTCCAACTCAGTTGTTTTTAGCTTTTTCATTTTCCATGTTTCATAGTGCCTGAGTCAGTCTTCCTCAAAGAATGCCCTTGTAAATGAAATGCTGTCCTCTCCTCTCCAAATTACTTTTAAAGAAATTAAAGTACTCTTAAGCTCCTACTTGGACAACAAAATCAGATCTGGCAGTTTAGGAATATTGCAGTTGTGTCAGATTGTATTTCAAGAAGACAGCTCCATGTCCAGTCTTCTAATTAAAAATGAAAAGATATTATAAACTTATTAAATTAGCTTTCCATCTGTTTTGAATTTTACTGTTTAAAATAATATTTTTTTGCTTAAAAAAATCTGAAACCAGCATAACAAGTGCTGAACTGATCTTGATACTGTCACTGCAACAAAAGTCTTCCAAAAGATGAGGGTGACATTGGTGTAGGGAAGAGAAAAGTTGATAATCCTGACACAAAGTGTAGAAATAGAAGATGAGGGGGGAAGGGTGGGGAAGGGGTGACAATGATGAATATTTTACTGACTCTAGATCAGGTTTTATTGTAAGAGTTTTCCCTGAAACTCACAGAATCCCTCTTCCTTGACCTCTGTGTATGATGTGAGTGACTCCTGCCCCTGTTCTAAATAGCATAGGTGAATTTAGAAATAGATGTATCTTATTAGTGCATATCACATGTGAATAATTGATATGCCAAAAAGGAGGGAAATTTCAGCTAAGTAGTCAATGCATTTCATGCAAAGCCATTCTCAGACCCCTCAGTTTGCTCTTGGTGCCCTCCAGCAGTGGCCCTTTGGTAGTGGAGGTGTGGGCTCAGCTGGGCTCAGCTGCATTGCCATGTGTCCCCTCCAGACAGGGGTCAGGAACGTGGCTTTCCTGTGACACTGCCAGCACTCAGCCTGGGCTCACATTTGCCCCTGCCAGGGTCAGCACCAACCACCACGCTCCAGATCAATCCTTGTAGCTCTCCTCTCCTTCATCCCAGCACTGAGGGGTGTGCTGAGAGCTACATCCTGAGAGCTGTCTCCAGCTGCTTTGGGACCAGCATCCACCCTGGAGTGCTGCTCCCCAGGGAGAACAGCAAGAGGAATTACTTCTCAACAATTATTTTAGAGTGTTCTGATCCTTTTAACTGAGGGATTTTCTTACTTAGGGAAAAGAAATACAAAGAAAAAGGATCCAAGGAAACTCCAAGGCAGTGTAGCTACATGAGTTATCACTTAAAAAATCCTTAGACAAGGCTTAAGCTTAAATGCTCTTTAATTGAATTCATTCTTCTTCATTTTGTTTGTTTGCATCCATGGGAATTTGTGTGTACAGCTCAAACCAGCTTTTTCCTTATTTCTTTCTACTCCTCATCTGGAAAATCACTTCCTGCTGCCTTGTAGTCTCCCCAGGACTATCCATGGGTTATCCAACAATGTCCTGGCCAACCAACATATTCATAAAGAAGACCAGCTCTGTAGTCATTCATGCACATTTTCACTGCCAAAAGCTACACAGCAGGAAAGAAAGAGTTGACAAAATAGGGGTCCACAATCCTGCATGTTTTATGAATCAGAAGAATTTCTGGGAAAGTAAAATATAAGAAACAGCATCTGCTGTACCTGGCAGCTGCAGCCTAGGATAGATTCAAGTCCTTCCAGGCTCATTGCTTATGACTCAGAGCCGCACTCCTGAAGGTGCAGAGGCTGTGGGGTCTCAGGGAGGAGGGATTGGAACCCAGTGCACCAGTTCTGGGAAGCAGGGTGACAGGATGCAGGCCAGGTGATGAAGACAGGTCCATCATCTCAATGTTCTCCTTTTTCTTGGCTTTCCACTGCCTGGAGCCAGTAAATAAGGAGAAAATTCCAAAGGAACAGCTACAGACAACCATCTGCTGGAAGAGAAAGGAATACAACAGGAAGAATTACTCAGCTGGCTGCAAGAACAGCTTTTGTTCAAAGGCCCTCCCAAAGTGCTGTGTTCCCTTCTGAGAATGGAGGTGTTGAGACAGGGCAGAGGGACAGAGTGTGATGGGTGAGAGCAATCCCCCCTGGCAGCACACCAGGAGCACTGCCCTGCTCCCTGCAGTACTCCTGTGCTGAGCTGGCAGCAAGGGCAAGAGCACAAGCTGCACCCTTGTAGTTTACACCAGTGACAATTTTCAGCCATTTTTCCCCTGAGGAAAACCCACAGAGATTTCTATGGCAGCTTAATGGCCCTTAGCTAAGCTGAGTGGCCCTTAGCAAAGCCTTCAGGGTATCAGAGGAGCTGCTGTGCTGTGCTAACAAAGGGATGATTTTACTTCAGCTTTCTGCTACACTTAGAACACACTTTTTTTCCTGTCAGTGAGTGCCCCCATCCAGTCATAGAGTGCAGATTCAGAAGAATGTGTTTCCATCCAGTAATGGGTCTGGGATAAAGACCTCATCAGTCTGATATCCAGTTGGGATTGTGGCTCAGTAGTGATGAGGCAGTAACATTAATGTTGGATACTAAAGCAAGAAAGAGATTTTTAGCCCTTAAATTATTGTGTTCGGCTCCCTCCCCAACAACCCTGTCTCCACAGGAATGGAAAAATAAAATCAGAGAGAAGAATTCTGTTAGCAGACAAGGCAAGAAATTCAATACAGATGACATTTGCTTTGCAAAGCAATAAAATAAGCTCCATCTGTTTAACAGTTAGGTACTTTCAGATAGGATTTAGCACAGAACATTTAGAACATTTTCAAAACATTGCAATGTTAAACACTCAACCCTCAGGACAGATGTGGGGTGGAGATGAGGAATTGGAGGCAGAGAGGTTGAACTGTGGCAGAATTCCAATCAGGACACTTGGCTTTTGGGGTTTTATCCAACGAGGAGGATGTCTACTTTTGTTCTGCTGAATGAGGCACCCAGCATGGCAAAGGGTAATCAGCATTTCAGCAGTGAGCTGGGCATCTTTTAACTTGTGCTCTCCAACACAGAAGGAGTGGGACCTCAGGGAGCTGACCCCACATGAGCCATGGTGGCTCACCCCTACCCAGCTGTCAGCATTCCTCGGGTCCCAGGGCTCTGGGCCATCTCCTGCTCCTGTCTCAGCTGTGTTCATGACAGCCAGTGTTTGCAGCCCTAGCCAAGACCCTCCTGCACAGGACACTGATGTTCCTGTCTCTGCTGCTCATTCTTCCAAGTCACAAACACCAGAAATCTGCTTTTAAACAGGGAGCTCTTTTCTTACTGCAAGGGATTGTGCCAGTGTTTGGCATATTGGGGCAAGCCATCCCCACAGAAGTGCACATCTGCTTTCTGCTGAGATAATGTGAGACCCCCAGCTCAGCCTTGTGTCAGGAAATAATTCAATTGTTTGTAATTAGATTCAAAGGGCAGCAGCTCCCACTCTTCTGCGTGGGTCACTGAGGTCCTAGGAAGGGCTACCAAGGAACCAGAGCAATTAGCATGTGGGCACCTAATCAGCTACTGCAAAATGGCCTGAAATACAAAGGAGAATAAAGCCTCAGCACATGCTATTTCTGACACAAACAAAAGCTTCAATTAATTTTGGAGCAATATGCAAAATACCTATCACAGTTTCCTGGATATTAAGAAACAACAGCTGCTCTTTTTGTGGCTGTTCATGGTTGAGACCTAACAGAGGTTAAAAGTTCATTGTTTCCATTATCCCCTATCTGTATGTATATATACATAGCAATTCATGGAGGTATGTGAGGCTGGGTGTATCTATTGGCATTCTCTTCCTAGGAGGGGGGCCTGCCTGTGTGTATGTGCATGGTGGAAAGATCTTGTTCATTAGCTCAGGATGCTCATATTATGTATATTCTATTAACCACATATTGAATATGCATCTCATTTTCATTTCAATTAGGATCTGAGGGCTGATTTCATTCATGACTATTGATTCCTTCCAGGCCATTTGCATTTTATTCTGTTCATTATTATTTATAAGCTCTGTGCTCTCTGAGGAATTTAAACCTCCCTCTCGTGATTGCCCCCAAGTGATGAATTATACACCGTCCTTCAAAAACCAACACAACAAGCCCCACGTTAATCCTCTGCTCTTCCTGTGTATTTATGGGGCTTTCTGTGCTTGGCTCTGGTGCCCTTTGTTGGGTTGGCAGCAGGTGCTGCTGTGCACAGTGAACTCGATTTACTGCATGACAAGCTGTGGTACCACCCGGAGTTTTCCAGTGGAAAGACATATTTCACCCCAGAATTTCCCTGCCCTGTCAGGGCACTGGGCTGCCAGGAGCAGTTGACAACCTGACAGCTAAACCACAGATACCTCCTCTCTTCAGAAAATCACCCCCAGCTTTTGTCCCTGACTCATGAACCAGGACAAGAAACACTTCACTCCCAAATCCTCTCCCTCTCCAAGGACACCCTCTTGCCTGACATTTCGTAGTGTCATAGGATTAATTGAATGTTCTCCCCTTGTTTTTATAGGGAGGCTGTGTCCTTTTAGGCAAGATATGGTGTTTTAAGTGTTGTAGAGAAAGGTTTTAGTTCAGTGGTTTGCACACACTGATGTGTTTGACTGAATTTGCTGATCCCTGAACCCCACAGGGGTGAGTGAAGAACTGGAGATTCTTCCTGACACGTGGAGGCTCCCCAATGCCTTTTGATGACTTGACATGTACTGCCTGAGATCAAATTTGCACAAGCCCTAGCTTGGAATGAACAGACAGGAAACTTCAAAAGAGCTGGAATTGCAGTTTTAATTGAAAACAAGTTGTGTTTTCATTGGAAGAGCTGTGCAATAATTAATTGCTTACTTAAGCATAGGTTTAGATCTCAAAGGTCTTTTGAGAGATTTAAGAAAGTCTACACATTGAATCTGATAGGAACATAGGCTCCTAGATTGTTTTGATCTACCCTAACAGAGCTGGAAGGACACAAAAGTGCAATAGAAGTAAAATACAAACTGAATTTTTCCACGTGTAGAGGAAAGCAGCTTGCTTGATAGAGTTTTGATGCAAATGGGTAAAAAGAGGAGAGGAAAAAGACAAAGACCATTAATTTTTCTTTTAACAGATTAACCCCTCTGTCCATAGTTTAGGCTTTCACACATCCATCAGCTAAAGCAATGGAATCACACCATGTGTGCAGTCAGACAGGAAGAAATGAAACCCTGGCTGTCAGGTCTGCCAATGTTTTTCTCCACTCCCATGAGGATTCTGTGATCATATCAAGGTGTAACAGAAGACACAAAGTCCCAACACATTTCTCCAAGAACTCGTGTTGAGGGCAGGCTTAAGCTGGATGGATGTTATCTAGAGATTACATTCCTGACTCTCCAGTGACTGATTAATAATTACATCCTGGCTGCTCCTAAGGGGGATTAATGTGGAAGGAAAGAACTCAGTGCTGAGGATTCCCATGTCAAAGCAGCTTCTCAGCCCACAGGCATATAGGATAGATGGATAGGAAGGAAGGGAGTAGGAATGTAACAAAGAGAGAAAATTAGTAAAGCTTTCACAACTATACCAGGCATCATTTAACAGAACAGAAAGGATGAGATGTTGGCCAAACTTTTAATTTCTTACAGCAAAAGGTACATAAGAATATACATGCTTGCAATTTTTCCCAGTGAAGTTATTGCAAGGAAGAGCAGTAATAGCCACAGTAACAGATGTTAAGGTTGATGACCAAAGGAAACCATTTCACAGTGCTCTCTGTGTAACTAGGTAGAGTTCCAGGTATTTATTTTGATCACTAAAACCTCTCCTGCCTTGTGATTTACATATGGGACTGATGGATGACCTCTGTCACCAGGCTCCTAAAATCAGCAGAACTGTGTTAGCTGAGCTTTGTTGAGCTTCCTCCCTCAGAAAGTTCAAAACCTATCCCGTATCTCACTGGAAAGGTGGCACAAGCTGCACCAACTGGCCCTGCCCTGGAGATATTTCAATTATTGGCTCTATTTCATCTGTACTTCAAAAGACTCATTTGAATACATAGGAAATCCAAAGTAGCCTGGCTGAAAATACAGGCAAAAAAGTGAAGATTTTTGCTTTAACCAGTAGATGACAACATAAACTCAACTGCCAGAGAGGGACAGAGCTGGAAAAATTTTACATCCTAAGGGAAAATATGTCAGAAGCTGAAGGAAACCCTTTAATAAAAGTAATTTTCAGGACCAAGGAGCTGATCCATGGGTGGCTGGGGACATGCAGGTCTTACCCAGTGGGAACTCCTGGTGTAAATCAGAATTGGATCCCCACCTCTCACTCTGTTCTGAGGTGTCCATCCCAAATACCTGGCTTTAGGGTTGTCTGTAAATTAGCAATGGCATTTTCAGAGCTACTGACGTGATTCCCCTAGTACAACTCCACAGGAATGGAGTGTGTGTGATGTACAACACAGAGTGAAATTAATCCCACCCTTAAATCTCACCCCCTGCATGCCTCAAATTAAGGTGCTTTCATGTCAGGGCACTGAGATGGCCAAAAAACCTGTCATGAGCACAGAGCAATTCTAACAGAGGAAAAGGAGGAAGCAAGAACTCCATAAAATGTCTACAGAGTTTGCTCTTTCTGCAATAAGGCAAGGGGAGTTAGTTTCTAGAATTATTTTTGCCAGTGGTCAGACTCATTCTGCTCTGAAATCCCAGCCAGTTTCTGGGTCATACTTGTGAAGAAATCCATCATATTATTTGGATTTTCAGGACCTTGTAAGCTGGGTCACCCAGCCTTAATTACAAACTCCTATTATAAAAGTTGATTTTACTCTAAAAACTGTGGGTGAGAAGGATTTATTTCCAAATAAATTATCAATTTTGCCCATACAGAGCTGCATCTGAGAAGCTCACCTCTTTACTGACAGCTTCTGTGGGTAGATACATTTCCCTATTTCATTGTGAAAATAAAAGCCTATTTATATCAACATATAAAAGGCCCTATTGGCACCAGAGACTCCTCTTGCTAGAAGTCAGTTATGTTATACATACCCCTTAGAAAAACAACAAAAAGTTTTGTGATTCTTTCATATGTAAACTGTCTATTCCCTAATTTGTCTGGAGATAAATGCCATTAAGCAGCCTCAAATGCAGCAAGGCTGATCAAAGGGCTCTGGTCCTTGCCTCTCCAATGAAGATGCCAAAGTGGTTCCTGCTTCCCAAAACCCTCTCAGCTCAGTGTGGGTACTTCACTCCTTGATTCTGAGGTACCAGCACCCTGTCCAAAGGCAGAGCTGGGGGCTGTACCACGGAGATAAGACCCAGAAGAAGCACTCACAGATGGCAGTCGCCATAGAACTGCACAAAGGATTCTTTAATTAAGTCTTCCCTTCCCCTTATTAAAATTCAGGAAAGATTACCAAGGAATTTGTACTGTATCTGGAAAACAAATCATAACAATTACAGCAGACTGCCCCAGGCTGGCTAGATTGTAGCTTATTATTCCACAAAGGCTTGATAAATGTGTAAATTTATATAGAAGGCTTCTGCATGTCATCATTGCTGTGCAAAGACTCCCTGCTTGCCATATCCAGTTTTAGAAGGAAGACCAGCTGGCTAGAGTCCCTTGAATTATTTGCTGTTGTTGTTGAATTTTTAAAATACATATAAATTATGTCTCACATTTACAGTTTATCTCCAAGCTGTCAAACGGGGACTCATTCCTGCTCTTTTTGATGCCGACTGAAAAGCCATCTAACTCAGTTAACCCCCTGGCCCCACACCCCTTAAACATCACCAAAAACAACAGCTTTAAGATTCTAAATGTGTCTTTTTAAATGCCACAGGCTTCCCCTTACGGAAAAAGCAAACTTTACAGCATAATTGTTTTATACCTATGAGCTTAATTGCCCTACAGGCATAAACCAGGAGATTTGCATATGTGCACATCTGTAAGGACTATAAGTCTGTTTTTCCCCCTAATTGATTAAATGGTGGGTCAAGTGGGGTGGGTGAATGACTCTTTGTATGCATTTCCTCTTAAAAGGGGAGCTTTGAACAAAGATCAGGGCTAGATTTGATCCTTTTCATCACATCCTTTGCATATGTGGCCCCATGGAGAAGACTGCAGCAATGATGTGATTTATTGGCAAGGTTTGTGGATTATAGAGCCACAAGGGATGTCAGGATGATCTTAGCCAACTCCCCTGCATAAACCAGACCAGAATATTTCTCTCAATTAACATCTGGATGAAGATCAGATGTTGGAAAACATGTCCACTCGTAATTAAAACCTATCCATCAGTAGATAATCCACTAACAGCCCTGAGGAAATGAAGCAGGAACATCATTCTGGGACGTGCACCCACCTGAGCCAACATCCATGCCTGGTCCATCTCTGCATTTTTACTATTCTCCTGATTTTATATTTGAGACCTCAGGCTCCAGCATTGCATAGGGAACCCCTTCACCATTCTCCTGGATACATTACTATTTTTGCAAGTTTAAAGTAATTTATATGAATCTGGTTCAGTGTATGTTTGCCCTACAAGAGAGGAAAATGTAGATTTTTGAAAGACGGTGCTTATGTGTTCTGTTTCCCAAAAGCACTGAAATAAATGTGAGGTTCTAAGTCTGTCTCCTGCCTGGCTGTGGTGACTTCTTTTTTTTTGCAAGATTTCAAATGTTCAGATACATGCAAATTCCATTTGCAAAGAAAATACCAGGCACTATGAGAGCTCACAGCACTATGTGAGCACTTTGCAAATATTTTAAATTCTGCTCATTTTGCCAATGGCACCTTGAAGCCCAGACCCATCATGCTGGCAGCTGAGTTTAGGTAAATCAAACAGATCCAAGGCACAGCACTCCACAATCTGCAGGTAGAGACGTGGGCTGGAATGTGATGTGACCAAGGCCATGATGACCTGGCAAAGAAAAGGAGAGAGCCCTTCAAACTTCCCACAGGAAGGAAATAAGGGATTCTGGGTTTGTAGTGTTTTGTTGTGGTTTTATTTTTTATTTTAAACTACATTTCTCATTGCCTCTCTGTGTAAATAATCAAAAGAAAATATTCAGCAATCTTCTCCAGAGCTGGTCTTAATTCTTGTTTTTGTTCAAAAACACTCTGGCTGGGCTTGTCCAATAAATCAAAGTCTTCAGCTGATCATGAAATTAATAAATAAGGTGACACATTTGCTCTCCACTGCAGATGAGATTTCCCATTTCATGCTTCAGTTGCCTAAAGTAAGAATGCAAGAGAGGGAGATTTTTTCCTGTGGTGGTAAGGAAAGCTGATGAAAGCTTTCCTTAAAATCCCTCAGAAGGGACAACCAGGCAAGAGACAGGTTTGGTTTGTTTGGGTTTTTAATTTCCCTGAAAAAAAAAAAAAGCAAATAAATAACTAAACTAGAAGGGGGCATACTTTACATTGCTTTTCCTGCTCTGCCTGCGTGAAGGCAGCCTTCTCTGCAGGGAGAGGAGAGCAGAAATGAGGAGATGAACAGATGCCAGGGAGTGTGGCTTGGGCACCGACACCGAGCGGCGCCGCCCCCGCGGGCTCCGGCTGCCACTCCCGAGCATCCCTGCCCTGCCCCGAGGAAGGGCCAATGCAAAACACATTTTCCAGGGTGAAAAGAAGGGGAAAAAACCCAAACTTGTTGCTGGTTCAGAGGGGTTTGGGATACTTTTGCAGCACCCCTAAGGTTTGAAGCACATTTTGAATTTCAGGTGAACAAAGGAGCCTTGGGCTAAAATTGTTCTGCAAAGTTGCAGGTGGCACTAAGAGAATGATGCACTGCAAGGGTTCCAGAAAGAAAGTCCAGCCCTGACTCATGGTCATGAATATACATGCACATGACCCAGCCATGTATTCTTTATTAAAATGATCTCATTGATA
>VZRX01023794.1:45657-60011 GCA_013398075.1 Notiomystis cincta
TGATCTCATTGATAAACACTGAAAAACAGAAATAAATAAATAAATAAATAAATAAACAAATACCTAAATAAATAAATAAATAGATAAATAGATAAATAGATAAATAAATAAATACCTCATCAAAGTAGCTGTGGCATTTTTTAAAATTTATCTTAATAAAGGGAGACAGGAGGAGGTCTGTGAATTCTGAAATGTATTCTTTGCAGGGATGAAAGCATCTGGGAGAATACAAGACATCATTACTATTACTTAGAAGATGGCTTAATTATATTTTTGACAGAAGATTTGAAGCTGGATGGTGTGGTGCATTCTTCAGCAGCTAATGAAAGATTGTAGTTTCCCCTTCAGCTTGATAGATTTGGAATGTCTGTCCTATTAGTGCAAGGAGGAAAATATTCTCTTAAGTGTTCTTAAGGCAATGGAGAACTTGAAAAAAGAAAAGATCTCTTCCACCTACAGGACAAAAAAACTCCAATATGGTCAGTGTTTCCTTGTTCAGAATACCAAAGTGTTCACTGGCACACAAATCTATATCTCTGCAATATAATTGATTTTTTAATTATTATTAAGAAATAGTGTTTTCCTTTCAAAATAAATGGAGGAGGAGAGGAAGATCATAGAGACCAATAAAGCCACCTTTAAAAGAATAGATTTGTATTTTGTTTGAAAAATAAGACAGGAAGAGAGGTGTGATTTTGGAGGATCTTGGTCACTGGTGGTTGTCACAGCAGGAAATGGTGCTGCTGAGAGGCTGCTTCTCTGGGCAGCTCTCTCTGCCCTCTTCTTTCCTCCATAAAAGCAAATTAAGTTTGGCACACAACCCCCCCACCCTCCTATTTTTATTTTTTATTTGTATAAAAGACCTTGAATTCTTGTTAAATGTTACTTTGTAGATTAGAATATGCACTGAGTGCAAGTTTTGATAAGTCGTGACTAAGACAACCAAAGCGATTTTAAAAAATATTTACAAAATCACTGTGACGTGAATCATTATAAGAATAAAGAAAAGATGTTACTACAAATGAATTGACTAAGGAGTGAAATAAGATATCTGAAAAGAACTGTGAAATAATGGCAAATAAATATGTAAATTCAATTATTAGTTTTCTAGAAGAAATTGACTTGGAAGATATTCCCAACATTTTGTTCTCTGTTCTGCCAGACCACAGAGTCTGTGAGCATGAAAGATTTAACAAAATGTTAGAAAACCTTTGATTAGTCCTAATCCTTCTTTGATTAACAGTAATTAAGTACATCAGGTCCACATTTTAGTTTCTGTTTAAAATACTTTCACCTTTCAAATTTAATATGGTTCATTATAGACACACTTAGCAAAAATAACAAAGGTTAATTTATTTTTTTCATTCTCAGTCTAACCTTAGTATCAGGAAGAGCCTGGATTCCTTGTCCCTCCTTCACCAGGGATGCAGGGATGCTGTAGGTTGCAAATCCTACAAGGCTCATTATCACTCACTGTGGTGATGAATTCATGAGCTGAACAGAAATTCCTCAGCTGTTGGAGAATGTATTAAATGCTCCCAATATACATTCTAGCAAGTTAATGAATATATATATATGCATGTGTGTATATAAAAATGTTAACTTATAAATAAATCTTCCTCTCCTCTGTGAGTCTTTATGCCAGAGTAAGTTAACCCCATAAGCCCTGGTTAATATTATTTTATAGAGTTTCTGTTTATGCCAAGGCTGGTTGATGCCACCATCAAGTCCTGGGCTGGGTGAAATCAGGAATTATTGAGTCTGCAATTCATGAGAGCTTCTCAAAAGCTGAATGCAAAAGACAAAACTTATTAACAAACTGCAGGATGAAAAAGAGACAGGAATTTTCAGACATGGAAAATCCCTGTGCTGGACCTGGCCTCTTTGGTCATAGCCACCACTCCTATTAATTCAACTCATCTGCAGAAACACACAGTGTGGCACTCCCTGCTCCCTTGGATGTCCAACAGCTACAGCAGGATCCCTCCAGCTGCAGTCAGGCAGATCAAGAGCTCTCAGCTTCAGAGAGAACTGACACCACTCCATCTATGTATATCTGGCATTTCAGTACCACTGACTGAGCATCACTCACTGTATCATCTCTCTGGTCTCCTTACAGAGGAAGGACTGGCAGCACATTCAGGCAATTCCCAGATCATGAAGCCCAGAATTGGTCTCCACACTCTGCCCTCACTCCTGGCTCCACCTGAACCTTTGTTTCAGGACAAGGCCATCCCTACAGAGCTGATGCACTCTTATTCCAGATTTCAGCTGCTCAGCCTGGGGGGAGATCCCAGTAAAAATAAGCCAGTCTGTATTTTAGAAGTTCCTTTTTCAAACTTAACTCTGTCTTGGAGCTTAACACGACTCTCTCAGACACCTGAAGCCAGCTCCATCCTCTCTAATAACAGATAAAGTAGAACAGATGTCTTAATTTATTACTTTTTCCTTTCCCTTGTTCTATTGAAACCTCAGTTTTTCAGAAAGTAGAGTGTAAATCGAGGAGCCTTTTCCCTATAATTATCATCAATAGCTGTACACTACAATTTCTGGTGCAGAAAGCAGCCTCTGCCTTTCCTGTGGTTTGATCCCCTCTCCTATGCATGCTGCTGCCTGCAGGAGATACAGAGGGCAGCAAGGCTGTGAAAACTGTGTGGGATGAAACCCTAAACAGGAAGGAATCTGTTGTGCAAGAAGCCTTTTGTCAGTTGAAAATTGCACTTGTAAAAAAACCACAGAAACCCCAAAGCTTTTGCTTAAAGAGTAACATCTTTAGCTCTAATTTATACTGACAGCACAATAGAGCTTTTGCTCAGGCTCTGCCTGCTCTCACCCCATCACAGCAAGGGTGTTATTAAGTGATAAATCAATTTCTACAAGGCAAACTGGAGATTAAGTCCTCATACAATGTTCATTTGCAATTGAAAGCAAACAGAAATACCCTAGGACAGGGGCTTGGTGACCCTTTTCAAGGGCCAAGCTTGAATAAACACCCCAAATGCCTACACAAGGCTGAGATCAGTGTTGCAAGTCCTGAGTGAATGCTGTTTCTCAGAATCTGATCCACTAACGATTTCTTCTTTAAATTAAGAAATTCCCTGAATAAATAATTCGGGTTTAAATGGTCACTGCTGAAAGAAATGTCATTCTTTGGTTCTGATGGCAGGTCTCAGCTGCTGGGAACCAGTGTCCAAATGGCCAGATCAGCTTAGACCAGGAGCTGTCTCATCTCAGATCCCCTGCCAGGTGAGGGGCAGAGCCTGATAATTCAGAAGAAGACACAGGGAAGCCTCTCAAGGAGCAGATCTGTAAGTGACCTACTCATGGACTCTCCCTCCAGGGACAGTATCAGCTCTTTGCCTTGTATGAGCCTCTCCCTTTGGGCAGCAGTTGTGCTGGATAAATCCTCTCCTGTGTCCAGGGAAAGCTGGAGTGCAAAACTCCCCACATCTGTTTGCAGTGCCAAAACCAAAAACCACATGGGACGAACCCCCTGTCCCAGCTTTTCCCAGCAATTTAACTGGTGGTGCCATGCATGGAATGGAGGCAGGGAGAAAAGATGGGAAAAAGGAGAATTTTTCCATCCAGCTCAATGAAAGGGCCTCCACAACCACCCTCTATGAGCTGGTATTGAGTGCTCAGGCAGCAAACACAGATGGGAACACCTGTGAGCCAGCAGGAAGTGACACTTCATGGAAATGCAATTACTCACAAGATCAAGGTGAGCTTGTGAGGCAAAGCCTACTTTCTTCTCCCTGCCAATACCCCTTCAGCAGTGCTGCAGGAAGTGGTGACAGCCTAACATCTCTTTTTCCCTTGGCGTGAAGCCAGCTGCTCAAAAGATGTGATCACCCTTCTCCTTTGGCTCTCCTTTTCTTTCAGGAAGAATTTTGGCACCATTTGTCACCTCACCACTTGTGCTTTCCCCCAGTTCAGTGGCCTCTGTAGCATCTCACCCAGCTTAGAAGTGAGCCATGCACATCTTTAGCCACTGCAGGAGCTCAGAGATGACCTCTGGGTCAGCTCTAGCTCCAGGTTTAATCTTAGAATCTTCCACTAAGTGAGTTTTTCATGTTGTTTGGGGTTTTATGTTTTGTGAGGAAGTCCATCACTGACTCATCATTGACTGTGGTAGCTGTTTGAGAAAAGCAGGAGGGAAAACTGTCTCAGGATGGGAGAGTGAAACTGTTCAGTAGCAAAGGGATTAGTGGTTTGCAGGCAAACTCATTTCAGAAGCCATCAGAGGAGGGAGGAAATCCTGCCTCTCCACTTCTTCCTCGGTGTGCCCCTTGCAGAAGGACCAGATTTTCAGTAATCCCAGTCTCTGCTGGGGTGGGTTAGGGAGGGCTCCTCAGCTGGGAGGTGTGAGGAGGTGGCAGTCCCTGCGTGTCGGGGGCTGAGTGGAAATGTCAGAGTGTGCACAGAGGATGGGAGCTGAGGGTTCCCCGGAGCTGCGGGTGCCCGGCTCCCTGCAGGCTTTTCCCCATCATTGATGGGCTCTGTGTGTTTCTGTGGGCTCATTAACAATGCAGCAGCCACGGCTGCAAATGGCACCACTTCAGATCGTTACTATAGATTGCCGTAGCATTATCTCTCTCCCAGCAACAGTTTCATTTGAGTTCAACCCGATTCCATCAAATATTCAAATGCAAACAGATATTTAACTGCAGTGGAAGATGGTTTGCTGGCGGTGAGTCAAGGCTTTCAAATGTTTTCATGTTTTTTCAATCATTCCCTCCCTCCCTGAGGTGTTTATAGTGAATTACCAGGAGGGGAGAGATAACTTAGCAATGAATGGGGCAAGGGAAAGGAAGCAAACCTCTAAACCACAGCCGAGCAATAAGCAATGCACTTTGTCCCCAGAAAACTGTTTTCAGTGTTTCTGTTTTCTTTAGAGCCAGTAATTTGAAGAACAAAAATACCATAACCTAGAATCCTGTGGCTGCTGCATTCAACCTCTTTTCATCTCACCCCATACAGGTTAACTGTAGTTTAAAATAAAAATTTTTCTGGTGTTCAGCACTTCATGAAAGCACACAAACCTTAAGAAAAATCTATTGCCTTCCTCCAAATCTTTGGTGTTTGCATGTTTTCCACTCAACTGGGAGCTGCCCTTGCTGGACTTATCACCAGCACAATCAGGACTTACTCTCAGGAACAAAAAAAGAGTAGCAAAGCTCTAAAAGAGACCAAAATGACACTGAATCCCTATGAAATCCAAAGCTCACATATATTTTCAGCACTGACTGTCAGTATAAATGCCAAGGTATCACAAACCTGGATAGAAAAGCACACAGCCTGGTGTGTGCCAGGTGACAGCCTGGAAGGACCTGTGCTGGGAAGGAGATGAGGTCAGCTCCCTCCTGAGAAGCAGTGGCTGCTGCTGCCCTGGAAACCCACAGCCCCACTGGGCAGCAGAAGGAGCAGCAGCATCTCCACTGCTCACCAGGAACAGCAGCACAAAGGGTGCTGAATCCCAAACCAAGGGTGGGATTCAGGAAAACTCCTGCAACAGGCAGACAGCACACAAAGTGTGTCCCAGTCAGACACCACAGCTTCCTGAGAACAGGGGTGGGTGGAAAGCAGATCACTTGAAACCACTGAGCTCCTGCTCCTGCGTTCAGGGCATGGTTCTTACACATCCAGCTCAACAGCAAATCCAGGCTGAGAGGTGGCACCACTGCAGCCAGACCCTGACCTCAGACCAACACCCCCTCAGCTGTGCCAGCAGGGCAGAGTGTGACAGCCTTCACCTCCCAGCCTCCTCTCCCTAACCTGGGCACCATGCACAGCAGTAAATGACACTCAAAAAAGGACTTAACCCGAGGCTGTTCCTGCTGTGGCACAAATTGTTTAGGAAGCACCTTGTAGAACAAGGCACCAGCACTATCTCTGCTCATCAAAGCCATTTATCAGACATCCAGTCTTTCCCATTCATGGAGCACAGAAATTTGTTAACCAACAGGTAGAAGAC
Source organism: Notiomystis cincta (assembly GCA_013398075.1). NCBI lineage: Eukaryota > Metazoa > Chordata > Aves > Passeriformes > Notiomystidae > Notiomystis > Notiomystis cincta. The sequence goes on from VZRX01023794.1 coordinate 51,632, forward strand.
CATAAATAAAGAGCACACAAAGAGGGGAAGGGAAACATGGAGAACAAAGGCATCTGAGCACAGCCCACTGCTGGAAATGGCAATATGAGAGCATTCCAGCATGCAGGAGATTTAAGTTTTACATCTTTGTGTCAGAGAATTTGTTGCATAAAAGACAACAAAAATAATTCAAAGCAGTTTTGCCCCTATTCTCTTCGTGATAGGAATCTGTTCCTTTTGCAAATAAACCATGTTTTCCCTAGCTCATCTCTCTCTGAATGGAGGAGCAGGCAGAAACAAATTAATCATGCTTACACTGCCTATTTGGTTTTTGCTCATTGCTCTAAGCTCCTTTGTGATCTCTCTCAAAATATTTTCATCTATTTGTTTAGAGAGAAACTTTCCTCCAGGCAGTAACGCATAATACAGTAATACAGGACATTGCAGGAAATTTCATCTTGTAAAAATAAAACCAAACCAAAACTAGGTAGATTTGGTCTGGTCTCACATTTGAATTCCCATTCACTTACCTAAACAATAATGCTCTTATCCCAGTGTGAAAGGAAAGTCAATACGTTGCACTTAATGATGTTTTTCTGTGGTCTGTCTATTCTCTGCATTCTAATTTTCAGTGTTAACTTCCAGACACATCTAATGTTTCATAAAAGGCAATGATCCATTTCAAATTCCTTGGGACATGTCTCATTTTCTGAAAGATGTGTGTTGTTTACTGCTGGCTGAGAAAAAAAAAATAAAGTCTTATTTGTTGCTACTGGCCTTTATATCCCTGATTTTATGTCTTTTTAAGTCCTGATGGAGAAAACAGAAAAGGTGTTGACCCCCATTTTATGGAATTTCTACCCAATCAGTTTTTCTCCCGCTGATTTCTTAGGGTTAATTGTACATCCTGCAAGTGACGTTTTCAAACTGTTAAGGGCAATATTTTGGTAATTGTAGCATTTAGGTTGGTGCTTGGGGTGCTGGCTGTGTTTAGGGACTGTGTTTCTGTGTTTGCCATCGCTGTCTCAGCCCTGCAGAAGGGCTGCCTGGCTTTTGCTGTTCCTCTGCTGCTCCACAGCTGCTCTGCTCCCCTGATTTTCTGAAAGGAATCGTCCCTCCCTCTGCATCTTCACTCACTCCTTTTCTAGAAAACATTCCCAAGTCCTGGTAATTGCAGCAGGGATGCCCTCGGGCTCTCTGGACATCTTTTCCCAGTTAAAGTCTTGTGTGGATACAAAAGCACCCCTTTTCCAGGGACAGAGCTGGGCCTTCCCTGAGGGAAGTGGAGTTTATAGCTAATATATTCCCTGTGTTTTGATGTAAATGTCTTGACCCACCCCACTTGTCCCAGTTGAGCCTGCACAGCCTTTTCCACTTCTTTCCAGGCCCTAGGGAATACAGCAGAGGAGAAAAAACATTCTACAAAATCCTGCTGATATTCCAAGAAATGCTGATGCCAGGAGGGCCTGGGCTCTTCTGTTTCCATGCTGAGAGCAGCACAGAGGGGCAGGGGGGGCAGCTGAAGAATATTTCCCTGGGATTCCCAACAGCAGTGATGCTCAGCACACCTCCACAGCCCATGACCCCACGGAGCCTCTTGGCTTGTGCTGGCACAAGGACACACGTAGGAAACCAGAAACAAAACACAACACGACAGCTTTGCCTCTCTGTGCCATTGCACAGCACAGAGAACAACCCTTGGCACCCTCAGTAATGTTCAGGCATCAAAGCCTAATAAGTACCAGCTTTATGGAGGGTTTTATGTATTGATTTGTAAATAGACAATCCAATTTTGCCTGACACCCTTAAGACGTTATTGATATTTTCTGCTGTAAAATCTTCCCTTCTTTTGTGTGTATTTATCAAGGACAAGGCAAATAAATGACAGGATTTGTGTTTCATAAAGGTAGCTCTGGAATGAACTGTCACGGATTTTGTTTCCTATTTCACCTGCTCCGGTTAAGTTTGCAACTGATATTATATAGAAAAGAGTAGAATTTTTTTACCCATTCTTTATTGGTTTGGTTACATTTTTAATTGATCCAAAGCTTTGGGAGTCACTCAGCCTTTTATTTGCATTTGCAGATTGTTGATTATTCACACAGATCTTCTCCAGAGAAAACAGAAATAAGATTAAGTGTACATCTTTTGATCTTTAACCACCCCTCTCAACAGAAGATGGACAATTTTTGGGTAAGGAAGGACATTCTGGTGCAGGACACCCAAGAACTAATGGTCCAGTGCTCAGCACTTGTGTGATTCCCCTACAGGCAGGAAGCACAGTGAACTAAATGAATAGCACTGAGTATTGAGGATATTCATTTGCTCAAAAATAAGTGAAAAAAAAAACCAAACAAAAAAAGACCCTTAGTATATAAAAAAAACCCCAAACATTGAAATTCATTGTGCCTTCCCCAGGTACTGATTAATTAGATTTAGAGGAAAGTAAATCCCCCTGTGCTTCACAAGTGCAAGGCTATGGAGGTATCCAAACACACCCAAGCAATGGCTCACTGGATATTGGAATACAGCAGGGAGTATAATTCCCACTGCTGTTGTGTATTAGATTAAACCCTAGCCCTCTGTGATCCTGGCACAGAAGATTTTCTAGCTGAGAATATCCCAAGTGTTTTTACTAATTAACCATTTCCAGAATCTACCATCTCTAACTCATGAGTCAGACTCCAAGAAAGCATGATATTTTAAATTTTTTTTTAGTGCACCTTCTGCTTCCTAAACCCTAGCACTGAATTCAAGCTTTTCTGTGGAATCCTGTAGCTGAGATTTCTGTTTAATCATGCATCTGCAGGAAATTCAGTGCTGAGAAAAACATGACATATCAGAAGAGTCAGTGAGTTTCACTCCGTTTGGCAGCGAAGAAAAATCTCTATTTCCATAATTTTCCTCCAGAATGAAGTGTTGCAGTACTATTCCACAGTATTTCAATGTATAGAAAGATGGGAAAGACCTTCATTGTGAGAGATTCACACAAGTTATTTTAAGTGGTTTGGAATCATGGGATAGAGATCATCCCACTGAACAGGGCAGCACCAAGCCTGGGTGGGCAGGAAAAGCTCTGGGCAGGGTCCCAGCCTCTTTGGTTGCCTCCCAATTACCTGAAACAGCAAGGTGAGTTCTTTTCTCCAGCTCTTGCCTCTTCTGGGCCAAAAGCAAACGCACTTACAAGAGACCCAGGCAGCCAAATTCCTCAGGTCACAGAGAATATCAGTTTGCAAGATACAGGCTCACCCTGCTGCCAAAAACTCACAGACATAATACAAGAAGGCATAATTTTTTATCTCCCTTTGGACAATACTAAAACAGGATTCTAAGGGGTTGGAGAATTAAAATCCAAATGCAGATGTTCAGCATGGTGTGGGCTGTGCTTTTCTATTTCATTATCAGCTGCTTTATGCTGGGGACAAAATATCTTTTCATCTCTTGAAGAGCTGCAGTCCTTTGCACACCACCTCTTCAGCTAGGAAGAAATTAAAGACTATTGTGGATGTTTTGGTAGTGATGAAAGCTTCAGTATTCATCATGCCAGCTCTCCTATTCAGGAGAAGCTGATCTGTGCTGCTGGAAAACTCCACCAGCTACACCTCTCTTGGGTGAAGTGCCTGTGCACAAAGTCAGTCCAGATCCATCTCCCTGCCCTGCCCTGATTGTGGGAGTCAATTTCTACTGAAATCAAAAGTGAATGCAAAAGGCAAGAAATCAAATTTATTGCTGGGGGAGATCCACAAACTGAAAAACTTTCAATGAGGCATTTTTCATCCTCAAAGAACAGCACTCAGGGTCACCCTGTGCCATCTCTCCACATTAAACATTGTATTGATTTTATCTTTCTCAAGTCTGAAGGATCTTTCAAATCGTTAAAATTCAGCTGAAAACAACCTGAGTGAAGGGAAGATGTGGTGGTACCAAACTTCCTCTCACAGGGCAGCCACATCAAAATGCCTCCTACATAAGAGTCAGTTGGAAGGAGTTTCTTTGGAATCCTCGAAGCAGCTTAAAAAATAATGATGACCCTCTGTCCTTCTGCTCCATTACCCTCAACATACTTTTTCTTTCACATGGATACATGCCATAACACGGACAAATACCAGGGAAAGGGAGTCTGCTGAAGAAGTGCTGTTTAAATCCAGGGCTGAGCCATTTCCACATGAACAGGCTAAGAGGTGCAGAGGAATCTGAGATGAGGAGGATGTTAGTTATCCTGAAACATTCATCAGCACTGCCAGCACAGCTGTCTGACGAGGAAAGGATCCACTGCCACTCCTGCTGCCAGTTTGGAGCTCTCCAGGTGGAGAACGAGCAAAGGTGGTGTGTGCAGAGCAGCACAGATGCACAGTGACTCCCTCAGACACTGCCAGGTCAGGATTGAGGGTATTTTGCTTCACTGCCCTGATCAAATCTCTGGCAGGAAGGGGACTGCAATTCTCCCAGCAGCTGCTGCAGGGCTGTGGGAGGGCTCCACACCAGGGGGGTCACGGCGATTTTGCCAAGGAGCAAATTGACTCTTTGGGGTGCCAGTGGGTTTGCTGTGACCTCAGCACCCAGGCAAAACCTTATCTATGGGAAAAAGCTTCTGACAGGACCTGTTGTGACAGGACAAGGGGAAATGGTTTTACACTGAAAGGGGCAATTTAGATTAAATGCAAGGAAGAAGGGTTTTTTCAGTGAGGGTAGTGGAATACTGGCTGCCCAATGCCCATCCCTGGGAACGTTCAAGCCCCTTGGATGGGGCTCTGAGCAACTTGATCAAGTTGAAGATGTCCCTGCTCACTGCAGAGGAGCTGGATGACATAGGCTTGTTGATGCTCACAGAGAGCCAGAAGCAAGTTTGGAGTTTATTTAACTTTTTTTTATTTCCATGAAAGATGCAGGTGTCCTGCTAATTGCTGGGATCGGTTTCCAGGGGGAAATGGAGACTAAGATGGACAGCTGCTGTTAGCAATGCCTGCTTCATTTTCAAAGACAGTTTTTTGCTGTTGTTTTCTTTTGGTTGTCTGTCTAATAAGTGCAGAGCAAGTACCAAAGTCATTACACTCAACAGGAAATGGCTTTGGGCCACAGCAAGCTGGGGTTGTTTTTGAGCTGGCAACTGAAAATGAGATTTCTGTGTGCTGTTTACCAGCCCTCTGCACCTCCCATTCCCCCCCTCCTTCCTCCCTGCCTTGCCCTCCATCACACACTGGTGTGGATCTGTCATTGATGGATGGTGTCCAAAACCAGGTCCTGTCCCCACCATCAGATGTGAATGTTGGGCAGACTGTGACTGCTGCCCAGAGAGTGGCCTCAATGCTAAAATGTTGAGCAAAAGCAAATTCTCATCCTAGCAAATAATTACTGAAAAGAGAAGAAAAAATAATGTTCTGTTGCTGCATGTTTGGCTCCTTTCCTCTTTCATGGTTCCCAGCACTGGCTCAGTCACCATCATCCTGATGGTTATTGACAGCCTGGGGGTGCTGATGCAGTCTCTTCCCACACTCCTCCACTGGGCTCCCCTTTTCCCCATACAGACCATTCCATCAGCCAGCAGGAAGGGAAGAAATGCTGTCTCCTGGAATGTGGAGGGTCTTCTCTGGAGCCAGAGGCCTTCCTGACCCCAGCCTGGATGTGGCTGAATGCTGGCAGGGTTCCAGGAGCTCAGTGCACAAGGGGAAATGCCCATGCTCCTGGATTGTAAGGGGACACTGGAATTCTGATATTCAAAATCAGGTGGTGGAGGAGGAAAGCATCCAAAAATTGGTAGGAAGAACGTGGGGAAGGAGCAGTGTCTGCAGACAACAGGAANATGATGACCCTCTGTCCTTCTGCTCCATTACCCTCAACATACTTTTTCTTTCACATGGATACATGCCATAACACGGACAAATACCAGGGAAAGGGAGTCTGCTGAAGAAGTGCTGTTTAAATCCAGGGCTGAGCCATTTCCACATGAACAGGCTAAGAGGTGCAGAGGAATCTGAGATGAGGAGGATGTTAGTTATCCTGAAACATTCATCAGCACTGCCAGCACAGCTGTCTGACGAGGAAAGGATCCACTGCCACTCCTGCTGCCAGTTTGGAGCTCTCCAGGTGGAGAACGAGCAAAGGTGGTGTGTGCAGAGCAGCACAGATGCACAGTGACTCCCTCAGACACTGCCAGGTCAGGATTGAGGGTATTTTGCTTCACTGCCCTGATCAAATCTCTGGCAGGAAGGGGACTGCAATTCTCCCAGCAGCTGCTGCAGGGCTGTGGGAGGGCTCCACACCAGGGGGGTCACGGCGATTTTGCCAAGGAGCAAATTGACTCTTTGGGGTGCCAGTGGGTTTGCTGTGACCTCAGCACCCAGGCAAAACCTTATCTATGGGAAAAAGCTTCTGACAGGACCTGTTGTGACAGGACAAGGGGAAATGGTTTTACACTGAAAGGGGCAATTTAGATTAAATGCAAGGAAGAAGGGTTTTTTCAGTGAGGGTAGTGGAATACTGGCTGCCCAATGCCCATCCCTGGGAACGTTCAAGCCCCTTGGATGGGGCTCTGAGCAACTTGATCAAGTTGAAGATGTCCCTGCTCACTGCAGAGGAGCTGGATGACATAGGCTTGTTGATGCTCACAGAGAGCCAGAAGCAAGTTTGGAGTTTATTTAACTTTTTTTTATTTCCATGAAAGATGCAGGTGTCCTGCTAATTGCTGGGATCGGTTTCCAGGGGGAAATGGAGACTAAGATGGACAGCTGCTGTTAGCAATGCCTGCTTCATTTTCAAAGACAGTTTTTTGCTGTTGTTTTCTTTTGGTTGTCTGTCTAATAAGTGCAGAGCAAGTACCAAAGTCATTACACTCAACAGGAAATGGCTTTGGGCCACAGCAAGCTGGGGTTGTTTTTGAGCTGGCAACTGAAAATGAGATTTCTGTGTGCTGTTTACCAGCCCTCTGCACCTCCCATTCCCCCCCTCCTTCCTCCCTGCCTTGCCCTCCATCACACACTGGTGTGGATCTGTCATTGATGGATGGTGTCCAAAACCAGGTCCTGTCCCCACCATCAGATGTGAATGTTGGGCAGACTGTGACTGCTGCCCAGAGAGTGGCCTCAATGCTAAAATGTTGAGCAAAAGCAAATTCTCATCCTAGCAAATAATTACTGAAAAGAGAAGAAAAAATAATGTTCTGTTGCTGCATGTTTGGCTCCTTTCCTCTTTCATGGTTCCCAGCACTGGCTCAGTCACCATCATCCTGATGGTTATTGACAGCCTGGGGGTGCTGATGCAGTCTCTTCCCACACTCCTCCACTGGGCTCCCCTTTTCCCCATACAGACCATTCCATCAGCCAGCAGGAAGGGAAGAAATGCTGTCTCCTGGAATGTGGAGGGTCTTCTCTGGAGCCAGAGGCCTTCCTGACCCCAGCCTGGATGTGGCTGAATGCTGGCAGGGTTCCAGGAGCTCAGTGCACAAGGGGAAATGCCCATGCTCCTGGATTGTAAGGGGACACTGGAATTCTGATATTCAAAATCAGGTGGTGGAGGAGGAAAGCATCCAAAAATTGGTAGGAAGAACGTGGGGAAGGAGCAGTGTCTGCAGACAACAGGAAGGTGTAATGGGGCAATAATGGCTGGAGGGAGAACAGTGACATAAACCATGGAAGAGGACAGGGGAACAGTGCCCAGAGCAGGCAGGAAGCAAATGGACTGTTCAGAGCACACTTGTTCCTTTTGGCTCATAATGCAGCTGATAATCCTTTCCTAAATGCATTTTCTTCTCTTTTCATCATTTGCCCACACTAACAGCCTTGCTTCTTATCCTCAGAAAGGTAACATTTGTGAATTGTTTGCTAGCCAAAATATTTTGGGTGAGAAATTTAACAGGTTTCAGGATGGAGCTTGCTAAATTTATCAAAGATATTAAGTGGTGGATGTGCCTATGAGATTTAGTACCCTTGGAGTCCCCTTTGGGCCTGTTTCCTAGGTTCCTATCTCAAAGCACTCTGCACACATTTAGCCTGTAAGCCTCAACAACTGGCAAGCTGATATTATCACTTCTATTTTTTATCCAGGGAACATTAGACACAGAAAAGAGTTGGTCAAAAATACTGTTGCAAATGAATTTAGTGGAATTGCTAATTGCTTAAAGAGAAGGACGTGCTTCAGTGCTCAGGGTCAGAGCCTCCCCTGTGCTCACTTGGACCCGTTTGTGCCGTACAAATGAACCAGCTGCCCCCTCTGCTCCTGAGCTGCCTAACGCGTCCTGTCTTCCCACCTCTGCCTTCCACACTCCCAGTCGGAGGGCACGGGGCATTTTAACGCCTTTGACAGCGAGAGGGGAACAGGAATGCATCACGTGTTGTCCCGACAGTTAACGGGCAGCTGATGGGACAGGAGGAGCCGAGCGCCAGCGGCAGCAGAGCCGGGAGGGGAG
>VZRX01023794.1:60138-88412 GCA_013398075.1 Notiomystis cincta
TGGGATTGGGATTGGGATGGGGATGGGGATGGGGATGGGGATGGGGATGGTGCTGCCGTGGGTCAGGGTGCAGAGCAGTCCCCTGGCCTCAGGGGCAGAACAGACCTTCACCCCAATGGCTCTGCTCTGCAGCTGTGTTCCTTCACACAAATGGGTTTTTCCATCTGCCTCTCAGGGCTCGTGCAGCACTTTCCAGGGAGCCGAAGCAGGAAGGGAAAGGGAAAATCCCAGCTCACTGCCAGTTCTACACGAGTCAGGAGCAGACAGTGATATCTACAGCCACAAGTGAACAGGGGTTACTGAGCCCAAACATTTTTTTTTCCCTTTCCCACTTGCTCAATGATTCTTCTTTTGGTTGTCATCCATAAGGCCCAGTTTGGAAAATACAGTCTCCAGCTCCATAAACGTTCAAAGCTCTTCACCTCCAAAGACAGTTACTGCCTGCTGTGGGGGAATGAGCACTCACAGCCCTCCATTTCTACCTTGTAAAGCAAGAATGTCTGATCAATAAATTTTACTGCTGTAGCAGTAACTGTGGTAGTAACTAAACTAAAGCACAGGAGCTGACAGAATGGCTGGATTGATATTCTGTCAGGAGGAGAAATAATTGCCAGATAGGAAACACTTTAAATGTTCATGAACAATCAACCATGTGGTATTTTTTCCCACAGGACATTTTTTAAGGAGAATAAATTAGCTGTATGAAAATATTTGTTGCTCAGAGCACCTGACTGAAATTATATTGTGTAGATGTGTTTCAGCTTCTTGAAAGTCCTTTATTTCTCTTTTAAAGTGTCATCATGCAAACTCAGAGTCACTTTTGCACAGGTAGCTGGTATTGGACCCTCTGCCTGCTCAGCATGACTGTATGGTCAGTTCTACTGCTAAAACCTGCAAGGAGATGGTGGAGAATTATTTCTGACAAATTTAAAAGCCAGCTGAACTCAGAAGGCTTGAAGGTAAAGTTCCTTTGTAATTGTTGCAAATATTGATTCAGTCTCCAAACCTCTCTGGCACCAGAGCAGGGAAGAATTACACTGAAACCAGACCACTGTCTGCATCACAAGATTTCCATTCTGGGCAAAAACTGGAGACTTTTGGAGGTGAGAAGTCAGGAGGCAAAGTTTCACCGAAGCAACAGCTTCTCAGAATCACATTTTGGCAAGTTCTGATAGAGGAAAAACACTCCTTGCCTGTAGCTGCTTATGTCTCTTGAATAATTTTCTGCAAACTCATCATCATTTGTCAACAGTATTTCAGCTAAAATAATGCATGACCCTCCTGCATCGATCCACTGGCTTGGCCAGGGTAAGCCAGAAGCAGCAAGTTAAATTTCCATCATTAAAGTCTTAAAGACAATTTACTTCTTGACTGTATGTAGGCAGCCCTTCAGAGCCTCTGTCCATGAAAACTGGCTGCTTGCACTCAGAACAAGGAAAGGGTAACAACTTATTTAACACCCTCTCAATCTGTCTTCTCAAAGGCCTTTTCTTTTTGTATTTACTGCAGATAAAAGGCTCTGGGATAACCAAACAAACTGCTGGTACTTATCCAAACTGAATGAAATCTTAGGAACTTTCCCCTCTTTTCTTGCAAGTAAATCCTGGCCACACTGAAATGAAAGGCAGAATTCCTGTCACTTAAATGGGGCTTTACTCATTCAATCCCCATGTTCCCAGCAATTGCTCCTGGGAGTGGGCTTGACACCCTCCTATTTCACATGATGAGTTGATCCTTGTTGAGGACACAGAGGGGTCCCGTTGCCAAGTGTGTGGAGTGAGCACGGGAGGGGCTGAGAGGGGCTGAAATAAGATGCTCTGCCCAAAGAGAGTTTCTGCCCAGCTGAGCAAGCAATCAGGGTTGGTTTTCCTTTTTCTTTTCCTTTTTATTTTTCATTTTTCTTTTTCTTTTTCTTTTTCATTTTTCTTTTTCTTTTTTTTTTCTTTTTCTTTTTCTTTTTCTTTTTCTTTTTCTTTTTCTTTTTCTTTTTCTTTTTCTTTTTCTTTTTCTTTTTATTTTTATTTTTATTTTTATTTTTATTTTTCTTTTTTCTTTTCCTTTTTCTTTTTTTTTCCCCAGAAACTACTGGGTCTGAACAAAGTTATTTGCAGTTATTTTGCAGTTATTGGCAAAATGCTGGTCTGCAAATCACTACTGAGAGCTGGCATCCTGCCTGTCCTGACGATGCTCCAGTGCATCACTCCCTGTGTAGGTACCAGAAACACACTCACAATGGTCTGGAGAGAAGCATCTTCCTTTCACAGATAAATTCCAGCTTTTGTCATCAAATTAAGTGAAACAACCTAAAATAACTATCTAATAAATTGTGATGTGCCCTATCTTCATAATATTTTATGAGCAGTAATTATTGATTCATTAAAATAACACGTGTGTCTCTTGTTTTTCCACACAGTGCAATGAAAGATGCACGAAAGCAGCATCCACCTTGAATATTAATGGATGAATCATTTAAATAGTTTACAGCCTCAGTTCAGATAAACAATTAAGTGCAATCCATGTCTTGTTAGAGTAAATGGAATATTTGGGGAGGAAAGAAAGCCAGCATTTAGAGCCATGACTAAGATGCAATCGGGGTATGGGAATAAGAAGATGGAAAAAGTGTTTTGGGAGCTTTGTGAGTCAGTCTGGATCCTCAGTTGATCACCACAAAGACAGTCATCAGCCTCTTCTTGTTCCCCCCTCACACCACTTTCCTGGGTCCTTCAGTGTTTCCAGATCAGAGCCATCAGCAGCCTGGGCAGGGTTATTGCAGCTGCACCAGTACAGGGGACCAGAGGACATCCACCCCAAGCAGAGGACGTGTCCAGAAGGCACATGAGTCAGGAAGATTCCAAGAGAACTGTGAGCCAGAGAAGTCCCAGGGGAGTGAACCCAGAAGAGAAAGGACCATGTCTAAATATCTGAGACTTTATTGCTGTCAGCAGCACAGAGGCCACTGTGATGATAAAATCTAGTGCATCCTACTCTGGAAACTTTGTTTTTCTCTCCCAGGTTATGGGCACTTTGAGCACTTGACAGAAAGGAAAAAACACTGATTGGGGGCACAAATCCTGCATTTCCACGAAGTCCCTCCCCAGTCCTTTATCTGGACAGAGCAGCTTGAAACAGCACTATATTCAACAGCCCTACAAAAATGCAGCCAGAAGATAAAGTGCTCTGCTATAATATAAAGGCACCTGCAGCAATGAGCTGTGTCGGGAAACCTTGGGAACAGACTCACAGCTCAGTGGATGGGATTAGTGAGGGCTGGAATTGCTTTCACAGCCTGGCTGCTGGTTAACCCTGTAGTGCACGTGGGTCTGCAGCTCCTCCCCAGCTCTGAAGGAGCAGTGCAAGGCTGGAGGCAGCTCTGGAGATGGTGAACCCCTCTACCTTAGTTATTACAAATATTTCATTAGTTTCATACTGTTATAATGTCTAGGCCTTCAGCACTCTGAGCAATTGCTCCCCACCTGTTGGGAGGAATATTGAGACATCTGTGTTCTCATATGTGTGGTGCCAGTTCCCAACAAATCTCACTGCATCCACAAGAGGAGATGGAAACTGATTCAATGAGGGTTCTGGGTTATTCACTAATGGGATGGATGCTTTTCTGACAGTGAGCAGCTTGCAATAGCCACAGACCATGAGTTAGGACTTAGCAAATATTTTTATAGTTAGGAAACCTTCCAAATGAGAGCAGTTCCATTACACTCAGAGCAAACACTTAAGGTAGATAATTATCATATTTTTATTTGATGTGGCCATTTCTAAGAGAAGTGTAACACAAAACATTGAAATCATTTGATTCAGCTGTTACTGGATCAAAATTTCTCCCATGGTGCCCAAGATTTCCCAAATTCATGTAAGATCTACCTTGTGCACTTTAGTGGGATTTGCTGTGGCAGCAACATGTCTGGGATTTCCATGTGCTCTGGACAGGTATTGGACAAACAGAGATTTCAACTCTTTATCTCCAACTCCCTGATTTCCATAAGGCACTTTGTCATTGTAAAACAACAACAAAAAAAGAATCATGTTCAGATATTTAATTTCTTTTTTGGAGGGGCCTGGAATTACATAAGAGAAAACACCTTCTTGTCTCTGCCATTCTCAGGGATACCATCCACAGCCCCTCTGGAAAACACACACTTCTGATTGCCTTTGTGAGCACCACTGAAACCATCTGCCAGGCTGGTCTCTGGTGCTGCCCACCCTTCTGCAATCGAGGAGGGAGGGAACCAGCCCACACCACAGTGCTTTTAAGGGCACCTGTAATCACCTGAGAGCTGTGATCCATGAAGCATTGCAGAGAGCAGGATGCCAGAGAGGACTGCTGTGCTACACCTTTGGTGAGTAGCTCCTGTGCATTTTAGGAAGCTTTTCCAACAAGTGATGCTCTCTTGGTACTTTTCTTCCTCTTGGAGTGGGGGAACTCCTTGCTCCTCATCTGGCTCTGTGCCTCAATCTGCACTGAGGGAAGGCTAAAAGAGTAAAAGGAGGATTATTCTCAGCTCAGGGTAGTGCCTGTCCTGGGCTAATTTGGGGACAGCAGCAGTCACTGTGAAGCTGAGCATTTCTGTGCTGTTACTGTGTGAGCACTGGTGCTGCTGGAGGGCCCTGCCTCGTGGGGATCTGTGTGTGCTCCTGAGAGAGTCTGCAGGCAGAGTATTTACAGAGGCTGAAATGAGACACCAGGGGATTTTGGTGAATGTGCTGAGGTGTAAATTGTCCCTGACTCCTGTCAGCCCTCAACTGCCACAGCAGTGAGAACCTCATGGTGTTAAAGGCTTCAGTGGGGTTAGAATTCTGTGCTCAGCCCTAGGCTGCTCTAAGGGCTGGGTACTGCCAGGCAGGCTGTTGCTGTCAGGGATGCTGGCATGTGGGTGACTTAAACTTTAAACTGAAAGTCCCTGGGGTATTAAAGGAGAAAAACTGCACAGCTGTGGCTGCAGTTTAATGCAAGTAAAGGTGGTGTAATGACAGCATGGAAAATGGGGTGGCTAAAAACCCCTGGTTTCCATTGAAGCTGCAGGGTTAGAAGGTGGGACATCTTACTTCTTCTCCCCACAACTCAAATGGGACAGGAAAGAGGGACAGAGGTTGGTACTCTTTGGTACCAACCCCAAAGAGTGTTTTAACAGTGCCAGTTTAGCATCCTTTTCCCTATTTCCAGGCTATTTTATTTCTTGAACTCACTTTGCTGCGTTTTGACATTTTCATTGGAAAGCATCCCTCCTGCAGAGAGCAAAATCAGTGTTTAATGTGTGCCCCAATGAAATAACTCAGCCCCTCACTCTGGACATTCCATCCCTGTAACCCATTGGTCACGGCTAGGGTGAAAACTGTGTTTTCCCTCTACTTCTGTTGTCCCCAGTAATAAACCATAGAAGATTTATTACCAGATCAAATGATGACCTGCTGTGAAACTTCAGACCCTGGCTATTGATTTGTGTGTGCTGCCTGCCTGTGTTAACAAGCCCAGGACAGACAGAGTGCTGTGCTCAGTCCCCCCTGATGCTGCTGGCTGCAGCTTGCCCCTGGCAAATTAGCCCAAAGCACCTCCAGAGAACAGATATTTTCAGACTGGACAGCCAGGGATTGGGAAGGGGATTTCTGTGCCACTCTGGGCTGTGATGCTATTGTGGCAGATGTTTGGTGAAGCCATTTTGGCTGTCACTACCTCCTTGTCCCTCCTGTGAGTAGGAATGAGCCATGAACTGGTGCCAGGGCAATGTTTTTACTTATCCCCTTGTGTATCATAATGCTCTGAAGTACTGGCATCAGGTCTCATGTCCAAAGTGTGTGCCTGGTGCTACAAGGCAATGCAGAAATGCCTCTTTCCACTCCTTTTTGGCCTCCCTGCCTTCCTAGCACCAAAGCATGCAGGCCTGCTGGACTTAACCTGTTTTCTTCAGTGTGAGAGAGCTCTTTCTGATTTCTTTATGGAAGCCCTCATAGCTCTTTTGACTTGTCAGCAATAATTAAGAGAAATGGGAATGTGAGACTTGGCAAAAAGGATAAATCAGTGTAATGGGCAGTACCTAATTTGAGGGAAAAGCAGAGACCTTTGCCCAAGTTATTTTTATGCTGTAGCCCTTGAGCATCAATATTTCTTTCCTCTTAAGAAGCTGCACTTCCCTGAGGACAGAGACAGGAAGGCAGGGTTCCCCTGAGCCTGGCTGGTAACTGATATGCTGCTTTCTGAGCACTTGAGATCAAGGAGATAGGAAATGTTCCTATGCTAAATCCAGGCTTGACCAACTTCTCTGCTGGGTGGTTGCTTCCTATTATCCCCTTGGAGATTTGTTTGCTCCCCAAGATGAGTCTTCAGCCCTCAAAGAGGTGATCCTCCTCACAGAGCAGAGAGCAGATGCTCTGCTTTGCTTGCCCTACATGTGGAGTTGACACTTAACAGTGCCAGAGCAACCAGCTGTGTTTCACATCAGGAAAGTGACCCCATTTCCCCTCCTGAGTCATGAAGTTTAGAGGAAGAATGGTGTAACTCAGCTCTGCTTCTGCAGAGCACCCTGTTAGCCTGCTGTAAAATGGCTCTGCTGCCCCTGGAGCAGGAAAATCCTGGGTCTGTGCCTCTGAAGGTGTGCTGCCCTCAGGGTTATCACTTGGTGTGGTTGGTCTCCTGACATGAGAGATAAGAGTTCTGTTCCATGTGTCTAACTTCCACTGCTGTTGGGGGCACTGGGGAGGTGTAAAGCATCAGAGATTTTTTGCTTGGCTTTTTTCTCTCTCTCTCCCAGAGAATTAGGTTTTGGCAGTGTAAATTTCTTGCAGTAGATTCTTTTAAAGCTCTATCTTTACACCAGATATAACAGCAAAGGGAGAGATGGGCTGGTGAGAGAGGATTTATTTGTGCATGCAAGGTGGGTGTGACAATAGGGAGTATTGACAACTATTTTATCTGAGCAATTTTCCAAGTCTGGTACAAATGGATCTATCCATCTGCCACCAGGCAGCTCACTTTGTGTTGTCTGGGGAGGGGCTTAAATCAAACACAGCAAAATAAGCCTGAGACTGTCTTGAGTTACGCATCTCTGAAGAGGATTTTGCTTTTTGCTGCTCAGATTCCTAAAGACCAAGTATTTAAAAGTTGTGTGTGCCCTGAGCACAAAAGGAGGTACAGTAAAGGGTAAAAAGAAGGTGGGATTACTGCTTCTGGGGGAAAAATGTCATTATTTTAAGGCTTTCTAGGAGAGCATCTTAGCTTGGTGAGTAATTGCAAACTGAGAAAAAGGCAGCGTGGATTTGGATACAAGTCCAGAGCTTGCTGCTGCTGGTCCAGAGGAGGTCCCAGCTGCCTGCACCACACTGCTGTGCCATTTCTCACTGGGAGGGCTCTTATGCAGTTCTGACCACTTGCAGGTCCAGAGGTCCCCTGAGGGGCAAAGAGGAGTAGAGAGCAGAGCTGCTGCCTTGAATCCTGCAACATCACCTTTTTACCATCAGCACAAACTTCTGCCTTTCTCTGCCCCCTTCTCTTGGCAAAGGTTTCATATTTTTCAAAGGGAGTTGGGCATTAATTGCTTATTCCAGTAGCTGCTGGTGCCTAAATCCTGTAGAGATGTCTCTGTGCCTTAGTTCTGCCTACATCCTGTTCTCAGATTGGCCTCACTGCTTATTCTGTTCTCCTTCCTTTAACAATTGCCCACCCATCTGAGCTGTAATCTTTTGTCTTAATGCAAAGGTGTGGAGAGAGATAAAACAAAAGCACTCTAGTGAGACACAGAAAAACCTGGCTGTGGGCAAGACTCTGTTCTGTGTTTGCAATGTATCTATCAGCCATGCTTGGCAGACCAAGAAAATCAGTCTCTGGCCTGTATAAATATGAATGATGCAAAAGGAGGATTAGATGCAATAAAATACCCAGGTTGTTTCTCCTGCCTTGTTTACTTGGTTTTGTTGCTATTAATAAGTATCTTGTGCAGAGGATTGAAGTGTTGCTATTGTTCTACAAAAGTACATAAACAGGTTTTAATAAAAATAAGAGTTGTTTATCCTAAATTCTAATTTGTTTTGGCTTTTGGCTAAAGGCAAATATTTGTGGTGTGGTGACAGTGTGGGTATGATATCCAGACATGAAAACAGACATGGGCAGAGGTTTAGGATGTGACTTGATGCTGTATCTAACCAGGACCTTGCTCCAGAAAAGTGCAGCCATCACCTTTCCCTACCAGCTCTCAGCATCACCCTCCCCCTGCTTCTCTTTCATCAACTCAGGGCAAATTAGATCAAGAAACTGATCTCCTGGAAGACTTCTTCCATTTTTTTTTTCTTCCTCCTCCTGTCAGATCAGCTCGCTGCACTGCCTCTGACTCAGGGGCTGCAGTGCTGAAGAGCCCTCAGAGGAGCAGCTCTGCCTCACACAGCCTCATGCCCTGCTGCAGGGGGCAAGGTGAGCTGAGAGCCAGGGAATATCCTGAGCTGCTCACAAGGAAGGAGCTTCTCTGGAGCTCTCAGGCTCGGTGTGGCGAGGCTCGGATCAGGGTGCAGTGATGTGCTGGGAGGGAAGCACAGATTCCCCTTGCGCCCAACATTTACCTCTCACCTTCCCCCAGGGAAGCTGATGTCCCAAGCACGGGCATTATGGATACACAATTCCTGGCTGGAATTGATGCATCTCCTCGGGAGCCTCATTTTGCGGCGGGGTGGAACCCACGAAGGAGCTCAAAGCATTCAAACCCCCCGTGCTGGGGCGGTGGGAGCCGTCAGTGAGATGGAGAGGGGAAAGAGGACGAGGTGGCTGCAAAATTTTCCCTGGCCACAAGAGGGTGGCCCAAGGTGGCACTTATTCTGACAAGTACCGTATTTCCAGGTTAGAAAAAGCTCTGTTTATATGCATTTTTCTAATTCCAGCCAGAAGCGCAAGTGCTGGAATATAAGAAAAACTGATTTCGCTGTGATTTTCATGCTGTGGCTTGCAGATCAAAGGAGTTTAGATAGTTTACTTGGGCAAGTTTTGAATAAGCTTTCAAACTTTCTTGGTGCTTATCAGCATGATGTTAACTCCAGCAGGAATGAAGGATGCTAAAAATCTTAAACAGTTTGTTGAGTTGTTCTTAGCATCCAGCTGAGTTATAGTGCCTAAGAAGCTGCATTTGTGATATGCAGAGCTCCAGAAAGTGGGGTGGTTTTTACTTCCACATCTGGAAAAGAGGAAGAATAATAGAGTAGTTTACTTTCCCTTCTTTGTCTCCAATGAATTAAACTTCCTCAAAACACTTCTGTGTTCTCCTCTGCCTGTATTTGGCTGTTATAAATCATCTTCACATGGCAAAGCAGTGAGATTTTGTACACTTCTCCTGGCTGGTACAGGCATAACTGCAATTAGAGATGACTTGTTTTTGTGCTGAACCAGGGATTGAAATAAAAAAACCTTTTAATGGGTATTCTCTCCAAGATAACTGACGTCAATCACATCATTACTGTGGGCTCTGCTACCTGTTCCACAGCATCAAACTGCAAAGAACATCCCATTGTCCCAAGGGTTTTTATGATTGATTGGTTAAGTAGAAATGAGGTGAGGGGGGTGCTGTGTTTTGTACTGAAATGCTACTTTTTAGTTTATATTTATCCTGGATTCTTTTCTTATGAAGAACAGTTATTCCAGCTGATGGGGAAATCTGCAGTTTAGCAGCAGGCAGCCTGAAGGTGAGGTGGTTTTGCAGGGAGGGGGGCTCTAGGTGGCTGGAATCCTTGTTTCAAAGGAGCTTTAAGGTGGCCAAGGTGTGGTGTGGGATGTCCAAGGGTGCCTCAGGTGGGAGGCCACAGCCCTGGGGGGGAAATGGAGTCAGGTGGGCACTGAACTGAGCCCTCAGTAAAAGACAAATGGGAAATGCTGCTGGTTGGGAAGCAAGATGTGAAGAGACAGTAACAGGTTCAAAAAGGGTTCAGATGTGAGGTTTGAGGGTTTCATGGAGGGTTCAAGCCAAGCAGCTTCAACCTACAAATCTTCTGAGGCTCATTATGCTCATAATAATACTTGGCTGCTTCACAGAGCATCCAAGGCAGATGTTCAGGCCCAGGAACACAGATTTTTCCTGCAGGGGGTTAATTTACCTTCTTATTGCTTTATTTTTTCCTTTGCTAGAAAGGTGTTTTGATTTGCAAAGCAGAAAAGCCATCACCTGCTATTGAAGGGGACAGTCCTAGGGAGTGGAGGCTGCACAAAACTGCTCCCCACAAGCAGCTGCAGCCTGCCTGGGGTTTCCATGCCTGTCTGGAGATTAGTGGAGCACTGATGAAAGGAAGCTCAAGAGAACCTGGGCAGCCATTGTATCAGGGAGTTGAGCATAGATGACTAAAGCAGAATGGGTTCTGTTTCTAATTTCCCCCTTTAGTGCTTAATGATTACTAATGGAGAAGTATTCCCTTGGAGCCTGGGCTGGGAGCACCTTCCCTGCAGCTTGCTGGGCTTTTTCTGTGTGAGTTGAGCTCTCTGTAACTACAGCTGCAGTCAAGCTTTGCAAGCTAAACACTCTCATTAGTATGGGTAATGTTGATGAGGAAGATGCCTCAGCTTTTCTTTGCTCCTGGCTTTCTCCTCTGGGAAGGAGAGGGGATGGAACTGAACTTGCAGCCACATCTTGCCAGCCCCATCTCACACCCCAAGGGAGGCAGCACCCATGTGAGGGGTGCTCATCTTCACCCTCCTGGCTGCAGGGCTGACCCCAAGGCAAGTCAGAACAGCGTGAGGAGTTAATGCTGCTCTTGCAAATGGGCACACAGCTCCTGTCCTCCATTGCAGGGACAGCTGTGCACAGGTAAATGGACTCCCAAGACCCTTGGAATGATGTTTTAGGTTCTCTTTTAGGCTCTTTGAAGTTACAGGGGCAGGTTTCATTTTTAGGAGGAAAGGGAGACATTGTCATAAGGAAGAATGAAAACAAAAAGGAAAGAATTACCAAAATAAAACACCTTGACCATTTTGCTTTTTATCTGGGTGTCATCCATCACTGCTGTTCTTGTATTCAAATGTGTGTTCATGCCCTGCACTTCTGCTTCAAAGAAACAAATTCAAACCAGGTGTAAGTGTGGTGATTGCTCTGAATTTCATCCATTTCCTTGTATCACCTGTGAATTCATGTTGAGACAAGTGCAGTTTTTACTCAACTGGTTTTTAAATACCTCTGTGCTGCAAATGCTTGGGTTTTTTAGGCATCTTTTTAAAATTGTTGCCATTAACTCATTAATTTTATTCAAATTCTGCATAATTAGCTTTTCCTATCCTATTAGTGAATATATAACAGCAAGAAAAAATCATGATATGATAAAAATATGCCAGTGCCCAGCTCTCTTTACTTCTCCAGCACAAAAGATCCTTCCTCTTTTAAGTAAAGCTTCTGTTTGTCTGTAAGTGAACCTGCTACAGGACTACAATAATGGACTCTTTCAAGGGAAAACAATAAACATGGTATCAGCTGACAGATGCTGTCCTTCCTGACTGCAGTGTTATATTCATTATTCAATAAGATGGACATGATGTTCAGGAGAGCAGGAGCAATGAGGTGTAACTGGATCTTTCTGCACCAGGAGGAACCTCCAAAGAGATTAATGGAGGAGGAAGGAGGGGAAGATTTTTCCTTTGGGTTTCTGGTGTCTTATGACTGCAGCCCTTGGTCTGCAGGCAGGACTCTGGGGGAGTCCTGCTGGATGAGCACTGAGATGCACAAAGCTGCTATAAAGTTGTTTTTTCACCCCTTCAGCAGCAAATATGTTTTCTTTCTTAATACTGTTTTTGTTTTTCAAAATTTTTCTGCAAAAGTGAGGTCAAGCCATTTTCAGCTCAGGTGTTCTCAGTACCATTGATAAGCAAGAGGCACAGGGATAAACGTGTTGTTGTTGCTTAGAGTTGAAGAAATAACCTTGGAGCAGCTCCATGCTGAAGGTACAGACTGAGGAGATGCATCAGCAAGTGTGACTCACACAAATATCAGCTGTTCTGGTACACTGGGGTTTCCTTAGCACTGACTGGAAAGTTTGGAGAAAATGAATTTTTGAAGCCAGCATGCATATGAAATGAGGATGTGTGTGTTCTTAATAGTTAATGAGAGGTGCAGGGACAATTGGAAAGACAGGGAGAGTCTTTTTAACTAAAGCAAGTGCATATCTTGGCTGTGCTGTTTTCAGCCAGCTGAAATTTGGGAGGTTTCTAGGTTCTGGGGAAGTTGATCTAAGTCTCATCTCTAGGAATTGATCTGATACCAGTGGTTTTTTTCCTAAGCAGCCTTCCAAAGTAGCTGCTAATAAATTCTATGAACAGGTGTAAAGTGGCTCTTAGATCTGAAAGATGATGCTCACATGAGAGACCAAACATAGCAGGTAGTCCATATGTCTAGACTGGAACAAGAAATACAGATACCAAAGCCCTTGGTTCATGCAGGTCAGATCTATTTCAGAAGCAGGCTTTGTGCCTGGCTACTGGGATATAAAGCTGATCTGGCTCCCTGCCAGCAGAAAACAATCCCCAACCACCCCTGGCTTTCTTATCACAAGGCAACATACTCCAGGCATGCTGGCTTCCTCTGATCTGGCCCTAGGTGCTCAACTGCCAGCAATTAGTCTCCCTGAATCTCATTTCTTGGGTATTACAGTTCTAAGGAAAGGGCCAGTGCCTGATTCTGAAGAGGGCAAGGGGTTAACATGCTTAATAAAAATACTGACACTATAAAAAGCTGTATCCTTATCTCTGAAAGCAACATATTCTATTACCCTGGAAATGACTGATTGGCCCTAATGAAGCTCCATGGGGAGAACATACAGCAATATGGCTGGCTCTGGTTACCTTAGCAACTCTCTCCTTGAGAATTCAGAGGCTAAATTTATATAAAATTGGAGATCTAAAAACACCTGACAATATTCCAACAGAGAAAAATATTACCCACCGAAATTAACCTTGATTAAGAAGGATGATGTTGCTGTAATTGACACTGTGTGTTCCTCCAGCAGAAGGGCTTTCAATGTTTATTGTTGTTGTGAGTCAGGGAAAGCAACAGGCAGCTCTGAAAGGGCCCAAAGGAGCATCCAGGGGAAATCAGTGGGGCAGTTGTGGAGTGAAAATCAGTGAGATGGGGAGTAACTGGCTCCAGGTTATGTGGAAGTGTCCAGCTGTGAGTGTTTTTAGTGTTTGCAATCCTCTATCACTGTTTGTATACAATAATTTAGGTTGGAAAGCACCCTTAAGATCAAGCCCAGCTGTGAATTTCCTATGACTTCTAGGATGGTTCTTTAGGTTAGAAATCCTCCAGCTCTCAGGCAAGGTCTACTGCTGTGCCTTGTGAAGAACCTACTGGGGCCTCCACCTGGAGTAAAACTGAAGTTTGTCAGTACTGAATTCGTTATTATAGACCAGTTAATTCAATATACACATGACTGCTTGTATTGCCAGGGTGCCTGCTCGTATTTGTATTTCCCTGGATGTCAATGCAGATAAAATCTTTCACATCAGCCCCAATAATGCTGGATAACCCTTAAGAGAGGGTTCAGAGAATAGTGCTTTTAATTCTTCCATCTTTACTTTTCAAGCATGTGCAGTTTGTGATCACATCAATGGTGCTGCTTGTTGTCATTAACAATTTTAATGATAGTCTGGGCTGACTTAGCTTTCAAGGACTGAAAGAAGGGACTCAGTGGGGAAAGGTAAAGTGGCAGGAGAAACCCTGCTCAAAGAGGTGCTCCTGGCTGGGATCAGGGACTGAGCCACTCTGGGCTGTGAAAGCTGTGGTTAATTTTACTTGTGGAATTTGTTGCTGGGGGAGGTCAGCAGGCCAAATACTCGGGTTGGGTTTTAAATAGGGCTGGATAATTTCATGATGTCTAACAACATTTGCAGCTCTGCAAGGCAAGCTAACGAGGTTAATCAAATCTTATGCTTCAGGGAACTGCCTTGCCATGCAGGCCTGCTCCTGTGTAAACACTGCAAGATGTGCATCATGGGTGTTTGACCAAAATATCAAGAGTCTGCATCAGTGAGCCAGTTTGTCCTAGGCTAGAATGATCAAGGATTTGATCTGAGATGGAAAAATAGAATAACTCTCATTACTTCTCAGTTTATTGCTCTCTGAAATGCAGCTGTGCTGGCACATTGTAAGAAATCAGAGCACATGTGCAGCCACAAAACCTTGAGGAATTATCAGTTACACTCCATTGCTGATGAGTGAGGATCTTGGTGATTGTAGTCTCTGTAGTACTTAATGCTAATGCTCTTAGGGCTGTGCTTTCCTGCTGCAGTGCAGCTTCTGCTGGGTCAGGAGCTCAATAACAGAGCAGGAAATGGTGCTAAAAACTGAAAGGCTTGCACAGGTGAGGCAGGGCATCCTGCACAATCTGTCCATTTCCTCCTTCCTCACTTAGTGAAACCAGAATAATTTCATTTAAATGGCTTCTCTGTGAGTGTTGCCAGTGACTCTGGCAGGCTCAGTGATCTTGGGGGTCACAGAGCTCAGGACCCTGAAAGTGGAGCAGATCCTCTGCTGTGTTAATGTGGACCACTTTGATGAGCACTCAACTTGTTTCTGATTTAGTGATGAAATGGAAGAGCTCAGCCTTTTATTCCTATTTTGATCATTCACAGAGGGGTTATACTGGTATAAATCCTAAATGAGTCAATAGATTTGTATTCTGAAAATCAGTGGCAGGACTTGGCTGGCTGCTTTTGTTTTTCCTGCTGCTTGGCTCTTGGATGTGATGCTTGTAATTGAGAGCTGAAAGCAAATGGAGTGAGCTTGGCCACCAAACAGCTTCACTTCTGGTCTCTTTATTTGCACAATGTTTTCACTGTCTTGAGAGGAATCTGGAGGGAAAATGTTCCTGGTTTGATTGTGGAGTTAATCCAGGCTGAGCCAGGTGGGCTCCAGCTAAATTTGGCTCTTCAGCAGCATCAGAGAGGTCCAGAGCCATGGCAGAGAGCAGAGCTGGAATTTCTACATATTTACTGGGGGGTGTCCTTCCTCTGCCCTTGCTGCCTCAAGTCCCTTCACTTACACTGAGCATTAGGCTGGAGTGTGTTAGTGAAGGCTGAAAAGAGCTCAGGGTTTTCATGGGCTTTCCAATATTCTGACTGAAATATTTGAAAGGCCTGAAAATCTGAAGCAAAATCTTCTGGACTTCCCTAAATTTTCATTTTCTTGAAGCTCACAACAAGACAGTATGTTTATAATTACAACATGTTTAAAGGGGGAAGCAAAAGGAATTTAAAAAACACTTCCCACATACAGGGGAAGTCCAAGTTTCTCTGAACTAAACCACAAAGGATTTCAGTTTTTGGGCTGCAGATGTTTTCTGTATCACAATGATTAGTTCTTCACATATTCAATTATTGTTTAAACATAAACTAATAGATGCAATGTATCTTCAATTCATGGAAATATAATTTGATTGTAGCTTCCTTTTTTGTTTTACAAATAACTTGCATGATGATCAGGCAACAAATATTTTTTGAGAATTAATTATGGAAAGAACATTCAATAAGAGCTCCCCTCTGCATATTAATGCCATGCCTGTGAGCTTCTGGAGACAGCACATGCTGCTGACCTCAAGCCAACAGAGAAATACAATAACCCCCATAAAATCATGCTTTCACTGTGTGTGTATATATAAATGTACATACATTTATATGTAGTGCATAATTGTCAGGATTTGCCTACATTGTCCTTTCAGATTAACACTCTCTCCAATGCTGCTTCTCAAGTGGTTCTCTCCCAGAACCTGCATCTCAGTAGAATATTGTCTGACAGTCAAGAGTTTCTAATACAATGTTTTGCCACTTCAAAATAATCCTGAGAGCATTACTCTTGAATGAAACAAATTACTGAGGTCTCTGATGTATTACAGGGAGGAAAAAGACCCATCTCTAGGTAGAGGTTAGCTGGTGATTACCCACTGATGAGAAGGTGATGGCCTGTAGGTGTGTGACATCTCATGGCTCTGCAGTGGGTGATGTCTTCTGCCAACACTTCAGCTCAGGGCCAGGAGTCCCTCACAGGAATTTGCAGAGGGAAACTTCTGGTTGTCTTTGAGCTTTTATCCTCAGACCTGCCTGGGCAATAACAGATTTAAGGGCAGATGCACTGAGTGGCATTAATTATGGTTGTTTTCCTTTTATGTAAATTTTAACACTGCTTCCTACAGCAAGGAAGGAAGCTGGTCCCTGCTGGGAAGGGGTTCTGCCCTGTTGGGAGGGTCTGGAGTGCCTCAGCCAGGCTGCATCAGGAGCTAATGTTACTTTGGGACAATGTATGCTTTGCAGAGATGGGTAGTTTGAAAAGGAAAATGCCCTGGAGAGGCAGATATGCAAGGATTGAATCCTATATTCCCCTGCCCTGTCTAGCCAGTGATGAAAGTGGGAGGGTCATGAAGTCCCAGGAAGACCATCAGCAACATAACCACCATCTGTTTTATAAAAACTGGTTACAGAGTATTGATAACCCCCCACCTGACCTCTTGCTACCTTTGATGCTTTGGGGTGATACTTTTAATCCCATTTGACAGGGAGATGCCCAGCTGTATGGCTCAAAAAACCACAAACCTTATCAGATGATCCAGAAACTCATTGAGATTTTTCCCTTTGCAAAGCAGGTTTTGAGATATTTCATTCAGCCACTGGCCACACATGTGGTGTCTGTCACCTTCTAGTCCATGCTTGTCACTCATAAAGGGTGTGGAGGAGCAACATGAACATAATAAGAAGCCCTGGATAAAAGGAAATTGAAAATGAGAGTCCCTGGCCTTTGGAATTAAAGGATGAAGCAATCTCTGGTTAGCTCATTCCCCCTGGGGAAGTCCTCAAGCCTCTTTCAGCCTGCACTGTGAAGAAGTGCTTATGGTGGAATATGCATTTCATTTTATTTTATTGAGAGGAAGAAGGGCAAATGAAATGACCAGGGGAGAGGTAGATGAGAGTGGAGCAGAGTGGGCACTTCCCATTATGTTTGATTTGTCAAGCCAGTTAGTCTTGCTGCAGGAATAAGCTCAGGTTCTCTGCCTTTTTTTCTCTGGACTTCTGCTGCCCTTTTGCAGTGATTTATCTCCTCACTCCCTTCCTCCTTTGGGTTTGGGCTGTCCTCAAGTGCTGCCTCTGAACTTGCCTCAGCTCAGAGCCAAGCCCTGTTCTGATTGTGGCTTGAGATTCTTGCTGCTGCTGTGGGGAACCCAAAGATTCCCCTTTTAGGGGGCTCCTGGCCAGCATGTAGGAAATCTCTGCAGTTCTGTTTTGAATTGGATCTGTCACAGCACATCTCCAAAGTACTGGGTACGTCTCCCACAAACTGGCTTAGCATGCTCCTTTCCTCAATAACTGTGTGGTGTTTCCAAACAGTTTGTGGCATAACTGAGCTGAACCCCTTCCTCTCTCACCAAGAACAGCATTTTCCCCTCTGCTCACCGTTTGCAGGCTGAGGTTGCATTCTGTACCTGTGAATTCCTGCACAGCCTGTCCCAGGCTCTGCAATCCTCTCCCCAGCTGAGCTTCCTGCAGGTTCAATCCTCTGCAGAGCTGAACTGCTGGGAGAACTTAGCTGTTGCTTACACAAAAGCTGGCAATTAGCAAATTTTGGTAGGGACATGAAGTAACACTTGTACCTGTGCTCAACTCCCTGCAGGGGCCAGTTTACAGTCCAATTAAACAATTAAAAGTCATTAAAGTGAATCTTCAGAATCCTCTGGGCTCTCTAAATTGCTATTTACATAATTCTACAGCTAAAAATAATGAAGATAAAGTAATCAGGTGGCAGTGGAACATCTTTTCAAGTATATGAGAAGTTAATTGCCTTCACTTTATTCCCAAGTGTGTAAACACTGTCTTGTTTGATTGTGACAAATATAATTTGGGGGTATTTTACCCACCTGACATTTTGAAGAGGGTATAGGCTGTGCTTAGTTGCAGAGTTATCATCTTGGAGAAAATAATATTACTCTATACATGTCCATCACCCTGTGGTGTTTATTAAGAAAATATGAGATTGCTGAAATTCTGAATTAGGCTCTGCTAGACTTGACAGGATAAGGAAAAACTGGAGTGAACTTTGCAGGTTTAAAGCCTGGTAAAAAGGAGGGTTTCTTTTCTTTTTTTCTTGTTTTGAGGTTGTCCTGTGCAGGGGCAGGAGTTGTATTTTGATCCTTGTGGGTCCCTTCCAACTCAGGATGTTCTTTGGTTCTAGGTTTGTGTCACCATTCAGATCAGAAAAAATCCTTTGTGCTTACATGGGAGCAGACTTTGAGCAGTTTAATTTGGAACTCTCTTGGTGGTGTTCTTACCTTGGGTAAACCCTGCTGGGCTTGCCATGCTTTCACCTCTTCCCTACAGTGGAGATACAAGGCTGAAATAAAAAAATGGCATTTATCTTAAAAGCCACACTTGACTTCAACTGGAGCTTCCCAAGTGCTCAGTGCTTTGGAAAATACATTCTTCAACTGACAATTTGATGGCTTATCCCATACAGGACATCTTAAATCCTTTATGAAACAGAATGGCTGAAGCATCTCATTAAATGCCTTGCTGAATACAGAGTTAAATAGCAATTATTTTGCGTGACTCAGTTTCTCTACCCACCCAGAAGGAAGCTTTTGAGCACTCTGTGCAGCATTACAAGGAGAATATGGTATAATATAAGTGAACTATTGTATAGGTACAAAATCCAACACTCAGCTTTAGATTTGCCTTGCTGAGGAAAGCTCAGATAATTGTTCTTTGTTTCAGTGTTCATGTTTCTTCAGCATGACACCAGGACAACTGCAAAACAGCAGTGAGTGTTTGGAAAAGAGATTGCTGTGAACTGAAAAATAAATGCTTTTTTCCAAATACTTCTTGTCCAAAGCTCCAAGTACCTTTCATCAAATATTATGAAAATGAAACCAAATTAGTTCTAAATAAGAGCTGAGGACTGGCACCTCAGCTGTGAGAATGGTATGTTTGTTCTCTTTTGCAATGTGTTTCTAGGAGGGGGAGAAAAAAGCATTAGGAAAGTGATATGAAAAAGAAAAATCCCACTGCCCTGCTCCTCCTAGTTAGTTTCTTCAGTACCTCAGCAATATCATGGCAACTTGTCTTTGTACCAAAGCTTTTTTAACTCTTTGGAGCTTTTCTTGGAGCCCCTGAGTTGTTCTGGATCTGTGCTTCTGTTCCACAGCAAGAAGGGATCCACTGCAGGGAACAGAGGCAAAAGCCCCAGTTTTGAGGAAGAAGGAACCTTCTTGCCCTGATACAGATCTAGGGAAGGACTGACAGATACATTGCAGTGATATCCCCATATTTCCCTGATTTCACAGTAAACTATACCCTCAATGCTAAAAAATTAAATTCAGTTGACTGCAGCCCTGGTCTTAAAGCTCTTTGTTCCTTTGATCTGTGTGTTAATTGATTACTCACAGCATCCAAACTCTCCAGGGCAGCAGGGACCAAGGGCCAAAGACCCTGCCTGAGCTGTTCTTAGAGCTGGCATCCAGTCAGGGATGTGTAGGAGAGGCTTGTGGCACAGGACTGGATCTGACTCTTAATTTCCAGCTCCCTTTCCACCAAGGGACACACAAAGAGGCAGAGACACCATGTTAAAGAGAAGTGAGAGTGGCAGAGGTGGCCTCTGGAGATTTAGCACTGCACGATGTGTGCTGCCATCAAAGTGCCACCCTGGGCGGGTGTCCCTGGAGCACCGAGCATCCCATCCCAGGAGGAGGGAGCTGCAGGAGCACCGAGCATCCCATCCCAGGAGGAGGGAGCTGCAGGAGCACCGAGCATCCCATCCCAGGAGGAGGGAGCTGCAGGAGCACCGAGCATCCCATCCCAGGAGGAGGGAGCTGCAGGAGCACCGAGCATCCCATCCCAGGAGGAGGGAGCTGCAGGAGCACCGAGCATCCCATCCCAGGAGGAGGGAGCTGCAGGAGCACCGAGCATCCCATCCCAGGAGGAGGGAGCTGCAGGAGCACCGAGCATCCCATCCCAGGAGGAGGGAGCTGCAGGAGCACCGAGCATCCCATCCCAGGAGGAGGGAGCTGCAGGAGCACCGAGCATCCCATCCCAGGAGGAGGGAGCTGCAGGAGCACCGAGCATCCCATCCCAGGAGGAGGGAGCTGCAGGAGCACCGAGCATCCCATCCCAGGAGGAGGGAGCTGCAGGAGCACCGAGCATCCCATCCCAGGAGGAGGGAGCTGCAGGAGCACCGAGCATCCCATCCCAGGAGGAGGGAGCTGCAGGAGCACCGAGCATCCCATCCCAGGAGGAGGGAGCTGCAGGAGCACCGAGCATCCCATCCCAGGAGGAGGGAGCTGCAGGAGCACCGAGCATCCCATCCCAGGAGGAGGGAGCTGCAGGAGCACCGAGCATCCCATCCCAGGAGGAGGGAGCTGCAGGAGCACCGAGCATCCCATCCCAGGAGGAGGGAGCTGCAGGAGCACCGAGCATCCCATCCCAGGAGGAGGGAGCTGCAGGAGCACCGAGCATCCCATCCCAGGAGGAGGGAGCTGCAGGAGCACCGAGCATCCCATCCCAGGAGGAGGGAGCTGCAGGAGCACCGAGCATCCCATCCCAGGAGGAGGGAGCTGCAGGAGCACCGAGCATCCCATCCCAGGAGGAGGGAGCTGCAGGAGCACCGAGCATCCCATCCCAGGAGGAGGGAGCTGCAGGAGCACCGAGCATCCCATCCCAGGAGGAGGGAGCTGCAGGAGCACCGAGCATCCCATCCCAGGAGGAGGGAGCTGCAGGAGCACCGAGCATCCCATCCCAGGAGGAGGGAGCTGCAGGAGCACCNCGAGACCCCCCCGCCTCCCGGCCCGCTCCGGGGGGAGGGAGCTGCGGGAGCACCGAGCATCCCATCCCAGGAGGAGGGAGCGGCGGGAGCACCGAGCATCCCTCCCATCCCACCCCGAGCTGCCAGTCCCGCGCCCACTCCTCGCTGGTGGCAAGGGCTGCCCGCAGTGAAGCGCGGTGGCTGCACAGCTCTGCCGAGAGCCAGATGGCTCCTTCCAGAGGCACAGACACCTGAGGCTGGTGGTGCTCTGCTGTCCTGAGCTACCCTCTGCTCCTCCTCCACGAGTGACAAAGTGCTGCAATTTGAGGCACGCTGGCGCTCCGGAGTGACCTTGACCTGTCACAGTCTGTGAGATACCTCATAAATCAAAAGGCACAGCAATTACCAGCATTAGGCAAGGGATTTGGGATTGTTTGGGGTAATAGCATCGCTGCAGATCCTCTTGGGGGTTTCTCAACTTCAGGAAAGTAAGACTTAAGGTTCTCTCTGGTGTCCTTTGCTAAGCCTTTTATTGCATCTTTTGGGCACACTTTCTGATGATCCAGCTTTTCTCGGAGCTTGTAATGACCATTGCTGGCTGGGAATGGCATCAGGAGGCTTTTTTAGCTTGAGAAATGTGCTATTTTATTTACAGCATCCTTATGCTTGGCTATGATCTTGAGTAGAGGGACACATAACCTGGTGAGCTGGAGTAAGCTATGACTTGAAAAACATGAGGTTTTCCTGATTTCTGCACCTTTTCAGGAAGTATTGCTTACCTGACTTTATTTCGCTATTCCTAGAAACACTGGATTCTGCTAAATGGGTTTTATTCTTTAAAGGATAAATTTTCTCTTTGGTGGAGTTGAGAAGCCCAGAAGAACAGAGACAAAATGAGAAAAGGACCAGAATTGCTGGGCAAAAACAGAAACACCACTTTGTATTTGACTGGTGTAATTCTGCTTGCTCTCACACTTCCAGGTGAATTAGAGCCCTTGAGACAGAATATTACTTGTCTTTTTAGCTCATGGAGAATTTAACCTGCCTGTGGAAATTAAGGTTTGCTTAGTCTCAGAGATGTAAATGCTGGGGATTCCCTGTGCAGAGAGGAGTCAGCCACAGCCCCCAGCTGCTGCTCCTTCAGAGCAGCTCCAGCTCCCCTGTGATGTGCCTTCTGGCCTGACTGGGAGGATGAATTGACACCAGAAGTAATAAACAGAGAGCAAAGTGAGTTGCCTGGAAGAGGAATGGGAAACCCCTGTAATCTCTGCTCACCTGCTGAAGTGCTGTCCTTGTCTTCATCTGAGCTCACTAAGGGCTTCCAACATTCCCACATCACCTAAGTCTCCTTTTTCAGTACAAAAATATCTTCCTTAGTAAGAGAAGATATTTTTTGTGATATGTCAGAAATGGCTTCAGCCTTTCTGCCAAAAAAAGTCCTCACCCCAAACAAGATCTATTGGGAACTCCTGAACTCATTCAACCCTGAAATCCCAAATTCTGTTTTGGAATCCTGCTCTGGGCTTTTCCCTCAGTGGATCTTTCTGAAGGTGTTTATACACCCCTGGGGGATGCTCACCCCTGCACCGTGGTGCTCCTGCCCTCCCTCATTTCAGGCTGTGCCTGCTCTGGCAGCCTCACACAGCAAGGCTCAGCTGCCCTGTCTGGCAGCCCAAATGACACAGGTTGAGCCAGAAGACACTGCCTGTGCTGGGTTTTGTGTCTAAACTCACTGCCTGTGCCAGAATCTCATCTTGCAGAGTCCCTGCCTCTTGCCTGAGAGCAAAAGGCCAGGGTAAATCTCACATCCTGCTTTCTTGGATACAATAGCATCCAAAAAGGACAAACTCCTGAACTCTGTGCCTGACCTGCCTCACTCAGGATGTCTGGTGTAGAGGCCACAGGGGTTTTTTTGGTGGGGTTTTCCTAACAATAGCAGAGCTTCAAATAAAGCCCTGGCTCAGGGAGATGTGTAGCTGAAATTTCTCCAAACTGTTCAAGGAAGGAAGTTGGGTCTTAAGAGGAAAAGTCTGTCTTTGAGTCATGTTTCTTCTACTTCCTAGGGCTATTTTGGAATTATACAGAAAGGGGAAAACAAAAAAAAAAAGCAAGGCTTAGGTTGACTTTTTTTTTTTTTCCCTAATTGAGCATCCCTTTTGTCACCAGGAGCTTTGCCTTTCATTTCAGTGGGAGCCTTTATTACTGCCTTTCATTTCTTCAATTTGCCTCAGGCACTGCAAAGCAACCTGCAGTGTGTTTTGGCTTTCCTGGGGGGTGTGTTGAACCCCACATCCTCTTTTGCTGTTGTTCTCCCCAGCAGCTGGACAGGGACTTCTCTCTTATGAGTGAGAAACTGGATTTGTACTGCATCAGTGAACAGGGCAATTCTCTGCAGTCCCAGGCTTCTGAATCCCCACTCCCGTACAGTCCTGCAGGGACAAAATGTCATTGTCTAAATGTAACAGATTCTCTGCATGGATGTACAGGACCTCAGAATACTGTGGAGTCATTCCTGTGGTGGTGTGACTGTTTTGCAGTAGTAATCCAAAATCTGTAGGAGTGTTACTAGTACAGGAAACCTGCAGTGGGATGCACGAGGTCTGTGTTTGAAAGGAAGAAAATTTGCAGTTGTAAATCTCAAGGTGGTTGCTCTTTCCTGCCAAGTGTCTCCTTGTGATTTCCAAAACCAAACCTTCTCTTCTCTGCATTGCTGGATATCTCTAGGTCATTTAGTGAGGACTTTCTCTTTGACTGAGGTTACCAGAGCTGGAAATCCACAACATTTTTATCCTGTGCATTGAAATTTGTAGTAGGAAACAGCTCCTGGAGTTATGATACATAAAAAATGCCATCTTGTTAAAAAAAAAAAAATTAGAAAAGGAAAGGATGTTTTGAGCCTGTTCAGCTGAGGGGGAGAGCTCTCAGTGGTGTCCTGAGGACTCCAAAGGAACAAATAGAACTTGAGAGTTCAGTTATTTTTAAATTTCAAATTACTAAGAACTGGAAAAACAAACAGATCTCTGAAACTGCCTCAGAAATACAGAGCAGATAAGGAGAAATGCTGTGCCCAAGCAGCACTCTGATCCCATCTGTTCAACAGTGGCAGAGACAGCTTTCCCATTTTACCTGGGGATAACTTCTTGCCCTCTTGATAATTTCCTGACTGCTAAGGACATGTAGGGAAAACTGCAGGAATCAGCTCATTCCCATGTATCATCCAGCAGGTTTTTTTACCCTGCTGCAACATTTCTCACCTGTCCCATGCAGCAGATTCAAAGAAGTCATACAGGGGCCAGGTCTGCAGTTCCATTTATCATTTCAGACAATACAGAAAATTGTGTTGCAACAGAGCAAACTACTAAATCACACATAATTGCTCTGATAACGACTATGGGAAGGTGACAATAACTAGGGAGCTCTTTCATCTTCCAAGGTTAACCATCTTAGAGGTATTTGATCATCTCTTCATGTGAAAATGTGCATTTTCATCCCGGATCTTTTCTGCACAAAGCAACTCACAGAAACAAAAGAGGTTTGCTTATTTATCTGCATGTAACTCAGGGAGGATGGACTGTCCTAGGGGTGTGTGTGACACTGAGGTCACACTGCAGAAGGCAGGTGCAAAGTAGTCCCTGTGGCACACTGAGATGAAGGACCTTGCCCAAGACTTCAAGAATCATGGTTGGGTCCAGGTTGGTCCCAAAGCTCTGAGCAGAGAAACCCCCTCATCCCTAAGGCATTCTGCCTCCTGGTTTGCTTCTGCTGATTTCAAAGCCAATGTTTTCAGTAATTGAAATGTTTGGTTCCTGGTATGTGGAAAGTTACAAATGTTTTATCTGTGCAGGACTGGAGGAAAAGGCTCTTCAAACTGTTGACTGTTTCCCCCCACCCTCAAAACATCCTTTTTATTGCCTTGCAATATTGAAACTTCAGCAGCTAGAAACTGTCATCAAGCTGCTAAGAAAACCAGGAGAATCTCATTGCTTGAGTTTTAATGAGGCTTTTTTTTTTTTTCCTATGGCACTCCAGCTTGTAGCAGCCAAAAATAGAGCTGGCAATTGAGAAGTGTGCAAGGAACTTGTCTTGCTGCTCACTCCCTTTCCCCCTTGGCAGTGGGTGGTGAGGTGCTGAGCACCCACTCATTTCCACAGGCACAACCTCATTGCTGCAGGGATTTCTCTCCCCCTGGACACCTAAAATCGTGTACAGCTCCCCTGGGTGAGCTGTGTGTGGTGGCTTTGAAGCAGAGAGCAGGTTCAGGGCTCAGTGTGTGGATTCTGAGATAAATCTGGGATAATGCATTGGCTCCAGTGCACTGGGGGTGTCTGAGCATATCCAAGTGGGGCAGTGCAGCCAGCCAAGGGTTGCTCCCTTGGGAAATGCCATTCCCAAAAGTCAGCACCAAGGGCAGGCGGAAACTCCACCTCAGCCAGGCTGTTTTCCTCCATTGTCTGCTCCTGTGTCCAGCTGTGAGGCTTATCTTGGAGGAAAGGGTGGAGGTTTTCCAAACAGCCCATTCGTTTCTGATTTTCTCACCCTTGGGAAGATGCCCTGCATCCTCACTGCCTCTTTGCAGCTCTGCCTGCTCCAGCAGTTTCCTGATTGCTCTGAGAAAATCTGCAGGAGGCTGAATGTGGCAGGGGTGGGAGTAGGGCTTTCAAGCAGGTGGGGAGATCTGCCCCCTCTTTTTCCCAGAGAGGCACAGCCCACAAGTCACTTGTCTTATATACAAAAAAAAAAAAAAANAAGAAAAAAGAAGTAGCTTAAGAAAGCCAAAAAGATTGCAAGAAAGAGGTGGGAAGGGAGAACATGGAAAAAATCCCATCATAAATTGCTGCTAGTTGTAATGCAATGTCAACTCCCAAATCTGCCACCAAACCCAGGGATGAGGATCTCCCCTCCACACACCAGTGGGTTTGGGAGGATGCTGAGCTGTGCAGAGGTGCTGCATTAGCAGTGACCTCCTCAGTGCAAAGGACAGATCAGAGCCACACCATGACATTTTCCAACAGTGACAGCTAAATTCATGCCTGGGTCACCACTGAGTGTTTCACTCTGTCATGGGAAGGTCAAGTGAGGAACACAACTGCAGAGCCCCTGTGCTCTTGGGTTTTGACTTGTTCTCAATACCAAAAATGCAGCAGAGGCACGTCTGCAGAGCGTGTGAGCTGATGTGCCTCTTCTGCCACCCATGGGGAACCTGTTCTCCCTTCGTCCCATTCCAGGTCACCAAGACAGCCAGCACAGCTTATTGGATCCTCACAGAGTATTTGCAGCAAGCCCAGGGTCTGTGAAAGGCCAAGAGGAATAACAGAGTGCAGATGGTGCTGGATGGGCAGAAGTTGGTTTGCCTTGCTCAGAAACACCTTGCCCTGGGTGTTTCTGCCCAGTTTAGGCAGTGTCAGTTGAAACACAGCCTTGTCATTGTCAGGGCTGTCAGTGCAGATGGATTCATTCTGGAGCTGTCTCAGCCACACAGCTCCTTGAGGACACCTTTGCTTCTCCCCAGGAAGCAGCATCACTGCCCATCCATCATTATAACACCTGTCCCTCTCTGAAGACTTAGACCCAGCAAACACCAGTGGGTTTTGTGTGGTGCCACATCCTCAGCCAGGCTGCTGATACCCTCAGGGTGGTTTTTCTGGACTCAGTTTCCTGATAGACAAAATAAAATTAATAACACTTCCTTTTCAACATGCTGCAAATCTTCAGTTTTGTTTCAAAGATGCTCTGGTTCCTTTAGATTAAATTCATGGATCAGCTGCAGTAGCCTTTTTGGAGTTATTGGGCCATTCTTTATTTTGATATTTGTAGTTCTTTGTATGGTAAGATGCTTCTTCAGGCCCTACAAAAAACAGGTGTTTCTGTGAGAAAAGAATTTCCAGCAGTTATTTATCTGACCCTCTGAAATTTCAGGGTTTATGTATAGCTGGGGAATATTCCTCTGCCTGTTTTTGCTCTGGGCTTCAAAGATGGGAAGTGTGTTTTCCAAGGCTTTACTAAGTTAGTCTCAAGCCCTACTTCAGTCCCAGAGGTTGAGCAGAGCAGGTTAGTAAAACACAGAATTTTTGATGAATAGTTTACAAAACAAATTGTGTAGATTTGTTTCACACTTAAAATAAGAATTTCACAGAAGCAATAAAAACAGAAAATTACCTTGGATTTGTAAGACTGAAAGTGTCCTAAGTCATGAAGTCATGTGGCAATTCAAAAACCTGGTCATCCATTTATCAAATTCCATTTTATATATTTATATATATATATATATGTACTGAGAGGGGGGTTTGGTTTTGATTGGTGACTTTTCTGTGTGTGAAGTACACTTTGGTTTTTTTATTTTAACCCTTTTCACTACCTGAGTTTAATCTAAGAGGTTGTTTGATAAGAGAAATGGGGCCCAAGACCTGACACTTGTTTCCCATTCCTCTCTCAGTCACCAAAGTCATTTATGTCTCAGAGGGGCTGGAGAGGTAAGAGGCACCTTCTGCTCCTGGAGCTCTTTGAGAAAGCAGCACAAATTTATACTAATAATGGTGGGGTTTTAAATCCAGTGCAATTTGTAAATGTGCATTTCCATGGTAACACGTAGGTAGTGAAGTAATCCTCAATTCATCATCTTCCATGAAATTCCAGCAACTATTCCTAAACATTCATCCTTTTCTAATCCCAGAGCTGTTGCCATGGAAATGATCAGATAAGATACAGGCCTTTAGGCAGATGGGTCTATAAAGGATGCTAAATCTTGGCCCATTGAAATCTTCATTTAAAAGCAACATAGCTGGCAGTGATTTTTCTTCTGATTGTTTCAAGATTAATTAAATTAACTCCATATTACAAAAGGCTTCTTTTCAAGTGACCCCTGGGAACTGAAAGTGTCTCTGGCCACAAACACTCAGGTCTCTCCTCTTTTGTGTGGTGCCAGGGGTTGCTGCTGCTCCTGTTTCCTGCTCCCATGTTCCCACTCCTCTCTCCACACCTGCATAACTCAAATGCTCACCAGCTCTGCTCTCAGTCTGGGGTTTAGGCCTGCTTTTCAGATATCTTGCTCTGCAAAGGAGCTTATTTTTATTTTTTGCCACTTGTCAGAGCAGAGGACAGTGTCCAGGAGATCACATCCAGCACCCAGAGAATCCCTGCTTTCCAATGCATTAAATTCTCAATTCCAAAAGCTGTGCAGGATGAGAGGCTTGCATGTGCAGAGGCACCTTCTGAGCAGTTTTCCAAGCTAGACCTGGAGGTGTGTAGAGGACTGTTAAAATGGGATTTGGTTTCTAAATCCCTGTTCAGTGTTCCTAAGTCATGAAGGTGTGTTGAAAGGAAATGTTCTGTCTTCACCCAGGCACTTCAGTGCAGGAGGAGACACTGTTTTGCCCTCTCCTGAAATCAAAAGGAGAATGTTTCAAAGGCATTGAACCACTCTTAGTGGTTAAAAAGTCAGTTATCCTGACTTCTAATAAGAGTTGGGGATCCAATTCCCATATATACCTCAGGCATTTTTCTGCAATGTTTCTTTATCTTTCTGCACAGAAAAAAAAAAAAAAA